>CH002822.1:303460-337560 GCA_000149265.1 Ciona savignyi | reverse complement strand
CATGGAAAATAGCATGGTAATTTGATTGAATAAATATGTAAAATATAAGACAAGATGACAAGATAATCACATTATACCAGGGGGTAGGAGGAGAATATAGGGTTCTTTTTAACACTGGCAATTTTCCCACAATGGGGCTGGCTACCTTTTAACATATAATAAAGACCTGTAATTGAGATAACATGTGGATTACATAAATTTTAAATAATTAAGGTTTTAAAAATCATTTATGTTTTCCAGGTTTACGTATTTGATGGTGTCATCCCATATGCATTGATGTCAGCTACTCGTCAATACTTCAGTATGGACGATCACTGGCGTTTTGTTCAATTTGACGAGCATATAAAAGATCCAAATGCAAAATACGACAATGGAAATGGTGTGCCATGGAAGTCGTGGCAGGACCCAACACTAATGAGCACTACAAGAATAGGGCGGGTATTCAAAGCAATGGTGGATACTGTAGCAGCTAATGCAACTGGTGTGACTGACAAACTGAATATTGATCAGTAAGTATATTTTTTCTGTTGAACCAATTTCTAAATCAAAAAATCTTAAACTGCATTTACAGAAGTTTTGGTGTCAAAAGTACGCACTTTTATTTTGAATATCAAATATTAAACAAAATTTAAACTTTGTAGGGGATTCAAGATGACGGAGATTTATTCAGGGGTTGTGCGCCGTGGTGACCAAACCTTGGTCCATAGCGATCTTCCTGCTCCTAATGATACTTCGGTTGTGGATGGATATTCATGTGTTATGTACACGAATACTTTGTGGAGGAAGAACAGCTATGGGGAAATGTTGTTCTATGAGGATAACTTGGAAGACCTTGATATTTTTGCAGCTGTGAGCTCACGTCACAGCAGAGTAATTGTGTGGGACTCTGCCATTCAATACATTACCCGACCACCAGGTATTGCTGAGCTAGCCGGGCAATACCTTATATTCTCCAGGTTTGAAGCTAGTCAACCAGTTGTCTATGAAAGGAGGACAAAGTTTCATAATTTGCTGGAAGATATCAAGGTATGCAAGCATTAAAACTAAAAATATATAATGGTACTGGTACATATGTTGTAGCTCTGTTAAATTGCTTGTGATTTTGTAACATATCTTTGTTTTTTTGTATTTTCCACAGTTCTGATAGCCTAATGCTTATCTTATAGGCCTAGGTACTAAAGATATATTCTAATTATGCACAATTATATTATTCTGAAATGTATTAATTACATTAAACTTCTCTAGACTTTCAACACTGAACCATTTGTATGTTCTGAAAACCTGGATTCTGTTCCAACATTGGACCTCGACAAACATCTAACACTCCACAGAACAAGCAAGGCTGGAGAGTTTGTAAGTAACAAGTTGTTGTACTTTTGTACAAGTCTAATTATAAAAAAAATGTTATATATAACATGTATAAACCAACTGGTATTTCATAAATTTAATCTCTGTTGGGTTACCGGAGCTATTTCAGTGTGTTGTTTGTGTTTGAGACATTTCCACTGATTTAGTCTAACTCATACACACTAACTAGCGATACCACTTACAAATATGTTAAATCATGCTACAATAATATTGAAAATGTATATTACAGGTATATGTTTTCGATGGTTTGTTTACCCAAGCTGATTTGGATGCACTTCGAACATACTCTATAAAATACGGGAGATATTATTACGACGACCACCTTGACATGAGCAGCGATAATGTTCAATGGATAGCTGGATTCAATGTCAACAAATTTGCTAACAGCCGATTCTGGCCAGTTATAAACCAAGTTGCAACATATGTTTCTGGTGTGTTTAAAGCTACTTTTTAAACTGTTTTTAAACTTAATTTTGATTATATGTATGTTAAATAAAACTCTGTAAACTTTGGTTTAACAACCTAGGTTTTCCAAACAGTCAGTAATAAAAAGTAATTAAATCTTTTATAGTTAAACAGTTCTATTTCCTCCATTAAAGGTAATGATACATGGTACCCATACGATGTTGCTTGCAATCTGATTAGGAGTGCAGACCACACACGTTTTCACCTTGACACTAGTCATCATATGGAGAAAGAAATGACTTTCTTGCTTTATTTAAGCCCAAACTGGACTGCTGCGGATTACGGTAATTTTAGTTTAAGTAATATTAAAACTTATTTATTAAAGCTTTGTATATTGCAGCAAAGGTATGACATGTAAAACCAAATTATGTATGTAATATACAGCACTTACTTAAAGTTAGGTTCCTCAGTGCCGTGTAATGTCAATATTTGTGACGATTAAACAATAAAATGGGAAAGGCAAACATTCTTAGGAATGTTACAGGTTCCTATTAAATTGTGTAATACAAGCAAAACATTCAGTATTTTATGTGATATTGAGTTTTTACTAACTTGCATCCAAAATCTTAACACAGGTGAAACAGCATTCATGGAACACAACTACGATTCTCCTGATAACGATTACGTCGCCGAGGTTGTTCCAATGTACGGCAGAGCAGTGATTTTCAGCGGAAACTTTCCCCACTCTGCACGCCCTCCAGCGCCATACCATGCAGGACCACGCTACACATTCGCTGTGAAAATGTCCTTCACTAAATGGGAAGCAGTGGTAAAAACCTTTCATGAGGAAGGAAGGCACAGTATGCTCTCAACGAAAGAAAATATTATGTAAGACAGTAGCATTTTTAAGCATTGGTACAATTACAAACAAATAAGTGTGTTAAAATAAGGTGTTTTAAAACATGAACATTTTGCTTTTTTACAACAATTAAATTCATATCATTCTATCTTATTAAATAAAACCATTTTCCAGGCAAATTGTTACAAATCCTGCCATGTACGCTGCCCAAAAGAAAGTCTCAGTTGTGGCAAACTATTTGCAAACAAAGGCAGTTCAGCAAGCACTGGACCATGCAAGTGGAATGCGTGACGTAAACGCAGATAATGAACAAGAGGTAATGCTATCACAACTAAATACTATATTATGTGAATGTTGATGTTCTATTGTAAGTGATGGACACTAAGTAAACGAGCATTGGTATGCTGATGCTAAGACCATGTCCATGTGAAGACAAAAAAATGTGGAAAGTTAATTCGATTAGATGGATGTAAAGTCTCCACTAATATAGTTAAATACATTAATTTAATTATCTACAATGAACAGGTTTAGCTATTATTGGTATTTTTATCCTTCTAATTTTGGTCATTAGATTGGATAGCTTTATCGTCCAGAATGGGTGGGAGGGTGTAGATTGAATATGGTACGGCATATTTAATAGACATAGGTTTGGAACTGTAGATTACTTAGGGACATGGAATGTATCGTTTGGTTTGAATTGTTAAGTTTCCAACTGCCAACTAATAAGTATGCTGAAGTTAGGAATTGAATTATTTGTGTTGCATCGTTTAGCTTGGCTGTGGAAACCAAAAGAAATCAATGGCTGAAACTTTTTATCCTTTGTAGATGCAGAATAGACAGGCTATGCAAGGAGGAGGACAACCAGAGAATGAAGAAAATGAGGAGGGAGAAGGTGAAGATGACAATGACCAAGAAGAAGCCATGGGTGGGCTTTCTCAATTAAGTGAAGAAGA
The DNA here is from genome assembly GCA_000149265.1 of Ciona savignyi. Taxonomy (NCBI): domain Eukaryota; kingdom Metazoa; phylum Chordata; class Ascidiacea; order Phlebobranchia; family Cionidae; genus Ciona; species Ciona savignyi. Next base: position 333,975 of record CH002822.1, on the reverse strand, counting down.
CCAGATGTTGCTCCGCACCATCATTAATGATGAAAGTGAGATTGGAATGAACGCAGACAACACAAAAAGGGTCTTGAATATGGCCAAGCACTACAACCTTGATAAATACCAACCTGCAGAAGTGGAACATGCAGAGGACGAACTTACTCCTGAATTGCAGCAAAAACGAATCCTAATGTGGCAACATATTTGCAAGAAAGATGCTGATTGTCTCAGTGATTATCTCGAGTTGTTTCTGAAGCAGCAACTCAAATTAAAGGAGATAGCAACTAGAGATATGTATGCTATTCTATAAACTAAAATAATTTGGACCATCTAAAGAATTTATAGTGCCAAACAAAGCATGATTGTTGCAATAATATCAAATTTATCAGTTCGCCGCAATTTGTACTAAATAATGTGGAACACTGTATGTATAGTTATCGTTGCCGCAAGAGATTAGTTACCGTGGATTGCGGTTTAATTATTTTTCTTTAAACCGTTCGTGTTTGTGTACGTCTTAGCCGTTAGAGATTAAACTTTTAAATACCGGATTATTGATTAGTCTTCGCAGCTGTAGAGGAAACGATTTAACTGTGGTGATATCCATATGGAACATTGTGTGATTGCCTACGTGACCCAGTCCACGGGTTTCACGTGTGTCGCATGCAGAACTACTTCTAGGTACGCCAGTCCTTGAACACTGAAATTTACATGTTGGCATAATCTTTAAATCTTACACAAAACACGAGGGTAGACCGGTGGGTCAACAACTATGATATCTGTACATTCATACGCGGTTGAGTGATATATTACTCACACCAGTATCATACTAAATACTTTCTGCGTACTCATAGCGTTCTTTGAACTTCGGCAAATCGGAAGATTCTGTTTGAACTTCGGCAACTCGGAGAAAGGGTAGCCTATATCAGAAATCAATCCAGACAACTACCACGGTTAAAATTAAAACGCTTATTCAATCTAATCAATCCCCCACAAGCTTACAACACAAAACAATGGTGTTCTAGTAAGTTTTAATAGAATATTTATGGTAGGCTTGTGTTACGAACAAAATGGTGCCTTTGTGTGAACTGCGAACTCTTTATCAAAAACACAAGAAATGCAAAGAAATGTATGTACAAAAAAACACAAACATACGCTCGTTAGATGTCTAGATCATGGACCACATTTTTTAAAACACCAGGAATTTTACCAAAAGTTTGTTAACAGTGATAAAAAACCTAGGTGCATTTGGAAACTGGGAATCGCAAAACCGCTTTCTGGTTTTCACCATGCCATTGTACATATAGGAAAAAACTAATATACTGCCCATTTGGCGACAACGTCTTCTATCAACTCAAACAGAATTTTGAAAGAAAATATTAAAAATGAAAAATATTTATGAAAATGCGACTCTGCATTTGATCTGTACCAAAAATAGAAGGCTGTACAAAAGTATTAAAGTACAAATACCGCAAGAATTGTATAAAAAATACTTCGATATTACGAATCATGGCTCCATACGCTGGTAAGGCAATCAAAAGTTGCATTTCATTCTCTTTTACCAACGCTCAACGCACACAAATACCACAGCCGTTCGCAAACAAACAACGATAAACTTGTTAAAATAGATCAAGGGCAGGTCGCACAAGTTAGTACCCAGAAAAATGAAAAATAAGTCACAAAATGAGACTGTAATGTCAAATTTTAGACAACGTGAATAAAATATTGTATCAATTTCATTTTGTGGTGGAAAGTTAGATTTATGGTTACTGTTACTAAACATAACATTCAACTAAATTAAAGCAAGCTTTTATATAAAAAATGAACGTATGAAAACACACGAAATAAATACTTTGCGTATAGTTAGTGTAAACTAATAGACTAATAGGACAGCTGCTCGGTCCTCGGATTATGCAACTCTTGACGTTGTAAGCGTTCACGTGATAATGCCGTCACGAGAAGAAATAATGGCGTCATCTTCCCATTTCACCGGCAAAGGTTGAACGCGAGAACAATTACGAGGACTCTGTTTTGCAAGGATCAAAGAATATTAAATATAAAACAAAATACATCTTCTATGAGTACCAAAATTGCATTAAAGTTGAATTGTTTATAAAAAAAATATTTAAGCACCCATGCCGTTATCACAGACAACAATGTTAGTCAGCATTCCAAATTAAAAAGAAAATAAGGTAATGTCAACGAAACAAGCAACACTAAACTCTTAAACAACATTGAACGAAATGTTATGAGGATTCTCCGTTTCCGGTTCTTCGTATTCGTAATCTTGTTCGCTGGATTGTTCGATTTTTTGCTCTGTTTTGATAGTATCGTTTTCACTTAGGGTGCCGCTTGGTTTCGTTGTGGCTGGTTCCTGCGTTGGTTCTTCAGCGGCTGGTTCTTGCGTTGGTTCTTCCGCGGCTGGTTCTTGCGTTGGTTCTTCCGCGGCTGGTTCTTGCTTTGGTTCTTCCGCGACCGGTTCTTGCTTTGGTTCTTCCGCGACCGGTTCTTGCTTTGGTTCTTCCGCGACCGGTTCCTGCGCTGGTTCTTCCGCGACCGGTTCCTGCGCTGGTTCTTCCGCGGCCGGTTCCTGCTTAGGTTCTTCTGCAGCTGGTTGCTGCGTTGGTTCCTCTGCAGCTGGTTCCTGCTTTGGTTCCTCTGCAGCTGGTTCCTGCTTTGGTTCCTCCGCAGCTGGTTCCTGCTTTGGTTCCTCCGCAGCTGGGTTCCTGCTTTGGTTCCTCTGCAGCTGGTTCCTGCTTTGGTTCCTCTGCAGCTGGTTCCTGCTTTGGTTCCTCTGCAGCTGGTTCCTGCTTAGGTTCTTCTGCAGCTGGTTCCTGCTTAGGTTCCTCTGCAGCTGGTTCCTGCTTAGGTTCCTCTGCAGCTGGTTCCTGCTTAGGTTCCTCTGCAGCTGGTTCCTGCTTGGGTTCTTCTGCAGCTGGTTCCTGATTTGGTTCTTCTGCAGCTGGTTCCTGCTTAGGTTCTTCTGCAGCTGGTTCCTGCTTAGGTTCTTCTGCAGCTGGTTCCTGCTTTGGTTCTTCTGCAGCTGGTTCCTGCTTAGGTTCCTCTGCAGCTGGTTCCTGCTTTGGTTCCTCTGCAGCTGGTTCCTGCTTTGGTTCCTCTGCAGCTGGTTCCTGCTTAGGTTCTTCTGCAGCTGGTTCCTGCTTTGGTTCTTCTGCAGCTGGTTCCTGCTTTGGTTCTTCTGCAGCTGGTTCCTGCTTAGGTTCTTCTGCAGCTGGTTCCTGCTTAGGTTCTTCTGCAGCTGGTTCCTGCTTTGGTTCCTGCTTTGATTTTTCTGCAGCTGGTTCCTGCTTAGGTTCTTCTGCAGCTGGTTCCTGCGTTGGTTCCTCTGCAGCTGGTTCCTGCTTTGGTTCTTCTACAGCTAGTTCCTGCTTAGGTTCTTCTGCAGCTGGTTCCTGCTTTGGTTCCTCTGCAGCTGGTTCCTGCTTTGGTTCCTCTGCAGCTGGTTCCTGCTTTGGTTCCTCTGCAGCTGGTTCCTGCGTTGGTTGCTCTGCAGCTGGTTTCTCTGCAGCTGGTTCCTGATTTGGTTCTTCTGCAGCTGGTTCCTGCTTTGGTTCCTCAGCAGCTGGTTCCGGCGTTGGTTCTTCCGCGGCCGGTTCCGGCGTTGGTTCTTCCGCGGCTGGTTTCTGCTTTGGTTCCTCCGCGGCCGGTTCCTGCTTTGGTTCCTCCGCGGCTGGTGTCTGCTTTGGTTCCTCTGGTGCTGGTTCCTGCGTTGGTTCTTCCTCTACAACAGGGACAGGAGCTGAAACTAAAAAGACCTCAGTTTATTGAGTAAATCCGAAAGTTAGTGCCACAATTGGAAGTAACCGGTATGACATGAATTATGCTGACGTAAAGCTAAGTTCATGAAGATTAACCTTAACGTCCGGGATATTCGAGGTGCAAATGGTGAGGGGGTGATTTCAACTGGTATTAAAAAATCGAACAAACCAGCACAGTAGCAGGAAACCCATAAACAAATTTTGAAACCGCTCATACTAGGATACTTGTTATGCTACGTGCTTTCACCAGGTTGAATTAAATTTTTTCAGTTTGAAATGTCATGCAAATTATGAAACCGACTTCAACTAGAGGCGGACTTGTATAGTATATCCGTAAATATATAGACGTATAGGAATTTGAAGGCGCTAAGAAGCAGAGAAGCTCTCACCTGCGCTCGTTCCTGTTATATCGTTGTTGGTCACCATTTGTTTCAGCGTTCTACGGCGTCTGCATGCTTTAGTGCCGCATACATGCAATGTTCCCAGTGATGGAACGATGTTAAACGTGCTACTATACATGAGCATACCACAGTTTGGGAATAAATGCAAAATAATACGCGGAAAAAGGACACATACACAATCATCATTTGATAATTTAAAACACTACGAATTATACAGAATTGCGCTATTCCCTTTAAAAATGTAATGACAATTTTCATGCATTAGCATGCAAATGATTGTAATAGTTCTATTTTAAATAAACATGCGTAAATTCTTATTTCAATTTTAAGTATTCTGACCTTTCGCCTGCTGTTCTTCATCCTTCGTTTGTTCAGTAGGAGCTGTTTCTGGTTCAGTAGTTTGACTTTGTGGTTCTTGCTCGGGTTCGGCTGCAGGAGCAACTTCTGACGTGGGTTCCGGCACTGACGATGCAGGCTCGGATTCCGAGGCTTTGGCGGGTTCCGTTTCTGGTTCTTGGGAAGCTTCTGGTTCTGGTGTTTGTACCGGCTCTTCTGGTGCTACATCCGTCTCCGTAGGCTTCTCAGGTTCGGCGTCCTGTTGAAGTAAAACAGAAGTTCAATTTTTTTGTATTTACCTGCGGAAAACAATACTAATATAATGGAATATTTATAGATAAATGGTTTGTTTAAATCAAAGGGAATTTTAATCAAACAAGAAACAAACCCCATTGTGTGTCGTCGACCTTACCTGTTCTACGACGGGTTCAGTTTCTGTGGTCGTAGTTGCTGCTACTGCTTCTTCTTCTGTTATACATTACGAGTTTAGTGAAATACATCAAACATTTAATAGGAAATGATGCAAAGAGACCAAATGTTTGTTTATATACCTTGTTTTTGTGTTTCACTTTCATTCTCCGGTTGCTCTTTAGCACTTTCATCGGCTACAACTATAAATTTAAACCGTCGTTAGTTGGCAGTAATGAGAAATAGGTCGCCTGTTCCATAAAAAAGTAGGGGCCTGTAAAAAGTATCAGCCAGTGCGCATGTTTATATTTAGTCGCCTTGTGTAAAACGCAGGCGTAAATAGAATACTGGAATGTGGCGATTGATTTCCATCATAATTGTTGTGTGATTGGCCCTGGAATCAAGTCATAGATAACGTTGGCTCTTCTATAGTGTTATTACAAGATAACGTGATTAATCCGGGTATATGGTAACATAATATTGTAGTTTCGGTCATAAAAGAAACAATAAACTAAATATATCAATCCGAAATTCGAAATTTTGAAGCAACGCATGACACTAATGTTTAAATCTTATCTGATACAGTTCAAGTGCTCGTGCAAAGAAATGCGCTGATCGAGAATCAGGTCATATTTGCAGCCATGGTACACATAAAAACAAAGAGCGTTTTTCGGCTACAATGAAAATCTAAACCGACAATGGAATGTTGGCATGGACTGCCTGGGGCGATGCAGCGGATCTGGCCTTTGTACGCAACCTAAATTTGTTTCAACAGGAAACACGAACACAAAGCGGCCCTTCTTAATCTGAATGGTGGTTTGAAACAATAGCGCAATATCTCTTATATACTTAAAAAATGCATAGGCAATTTAAACATATTGCTACTGATGCAAAAATGGGTCTATAAAACTAGAAGATTCGAGATTTCGCAGTCTTAATAGATTTCGCAATGTCAAAATAAATTTGGATTTTTGTATTATTTACAAGCGTTGCGTGTAATTATTTGGTTTGCGATCTATCGCGTAGCTAAGGTTTTATCCCTAGTTTCAGTAAGCTTCTTAAGAGAACTTAAGCGCTTCATTCTTCGCTTTAAGATGATCAGCATTGGAATTTGCCCAAAGGATATTAATAACTGTGTAAGATTCAAACATTTTCCCTTTAGCTTATCGGAAGCTTGGTCAACTGGCGATTCGTGCTAATAATAATCAGTGTTGACCAATACAAAAATATTTTTTAGTGACAATTGTGGCACTAAACGGACACAATTTTTTTAATTTATTTACGGGTTTGGTGTTTGTGATTATACTATATTTTAATTACATAAGAAAGTAAACCTGACTATTATTTCTAATGTTCAATTGGTCTAAAAAGTTCTGCATTTTTCTCTTGGGCGTTGTAACTCGAGTAGAATTTAAGGAGAAGAAACCGATTTGCTGGAACGCCATGCAGTCTTCCGTCTCGCAAAGAGCGGTCGGAATTCAAATAATTTGGGCCGTTTTTATGACAACGAGCCTGGTAGATGCAATTCGGCTAAGATAAGCATCAGCACTTTTAAACTGGAACAAATTGAACGCTTAAATAACCATTCGAACTGACTTTACCAACGATTACAAGTTAAACGATTGCATATTTGTTTATACACGGGATTCCTTCCGCTATTGCTAATGAAATCAAGCCTTAATTTCAGTAACCTGCGGCCTCTGTTTCGACTTCTTTTTCAGCTGCTTGTTCGTCGGCAGCCGGAACTTCTTCTTTTGATTCTTCTTCATCGGCTTTTTCTTCATCTTGAACAGGAGTTTCGTCCTAGAAGAAATATATAGACACCATGCGCATTAAGCTTTGAAGGGTAAGCAATAGCGACTAATATAATGTAGATTTCCATTAAAATGCCTGCCATAAATTATTGGTAGATTGGGTGTAATTTGAAAAAAAGCTAGTTGTTTGGCCTTTTTTATTATTTTCTTCAGGTGAATTAGATGATAAAACAACAAACTAAAACAGGAATCGCATAGTTCTTGGTAAAATTGACCATGCACGTCGAATTTACTTTACGAGTAAAAGCTATTAATTTATATACTTAGTAAACTTACAGCAGCAGGGGCATCTTCTTTTGCTGCTTCCTCTTCTACTTTCTCCTCCGGCTCATCCTAAAGTAAAAACATCTAGTGTTGAAATAAAATTCAAACGATATCAGTATGCCTAATGTTAAGTAGCCATCAAACGTAGCCTAAGGTATACCATTACGGGACAAAGTATTCAATATCATACGAAAGTTATTTTATTATATTGAATCGGGTGTGTGTGTGTTATAGAGAAACATTGGAAGTACATGATGCAATCACTACAGCTTCCAGCCTGGTGGTTTGGGTTGGGGAAACAAAAGGGTTGTGTTTGAGCGGTAGACCGTAATGAGCTCGATCAAGCAAATCATCCCATAACGAACGGTACTACTAGGCCTGTATCTTGTCCCAACAACGTAGTTTGTAAAAACATTGGACATATTTTAAGCGTTTAGTAATTACGCATTCGTGTGCATGGGACAATATTTATAACAAACCCAAAGAACCACCACACAAATATGTAAAGGTGTAAATGTAAATAACGATTAAGTAATACTATAACGATTAAGTAATAGAACAGCTAAATAAATCGTTCTAATAAATAGAGTTATACTGGCAACAAAAATGATGTCAAGTTCTAAACATTTTCGATTTTAAATTAATCCGAGATACGTCACTAAAAATTCCACTAACCAATCAATCAAAACTGTAATCTTTGGAGTGACCTAACACAACGAGAACATTAGCACATATGACGTAAGGGGCATAGTTAAAACACGCGCGAAGTATTGAACGAGTTCTTGGAATAATTCTCAAGATTTGAAGCGGAACGATGAAAAGAAACAAACAGCCAGTCGGATTACGTGTGGTTTGGGATTTGCGTCCAAGTTTTTCATCATTTTCACTTTCGACAGCTCTCGATGTGCAGCAAACGAACAACTCGCGCATTTATGGTCAAACTCAAACGTTTTTGCATTGGTCTTATGAAAGAGAAAATAAATATAAGCTGCTTTCTTCGCAATGGTGTCATTCTATAGGAAGTGTGAACTATAACCAACTGGAAAACTAGGCCGACGCAGAAATGTCCGATAAGATTGGAATTTACAACTTACAAACAAATATCGCAAGTTTGCGGGACGACAAGAGCAATAAAAATCCATTTTATCTGGTTTTCAAAAATACCGAGAAACCTTCCCCAAATCCTAGTAAAAAGCAGTTAATCATGTCGCTGGTTTAACGGTTTATGTCAGTTAAATTTTACATGCGTTTGTGGGAACACTGGAACGTCGACATATGCCAGACAGCGCTCGACAGGACCTACTTTAGAACTTACAAACGAGAGATAAGTTTAAAGGTCCCCTTTAAACGACCACGATAAAAAACGAGGACGAGTATTCACAACGGGGGGTAAAAGTAAATCTACTTCGAAGACGTCGCGCGAGCAAATAGTAATGCTTTTAAGATCCATCCACAAATATTTAAACTTAATCAAAACATCCGTATGTACAAGGATCGTCCAGAATCGTAAACAAAATTCGCCATAAGGAACTGTACCTGTTTGAGTTAATCCGGAACAATCCGGACTTTTTATACAAATAGATTAACACTGCGTGTAGAATGCATGGAACGAATCTTTCGTTGTGATTTTACGCGATACAAATTTTAATTACGATGGCTGTACTACCTAACCTACGCCAGTATAAACCCAACATACCTTCAGGTAGTGCACAATTCAGTTATATGTGTCAAACTGTCTTGGTAAATATTTGCGAAACCCACCCATTCATGAAGTGGGATTACATTCCAGCGTCTTAGTGCTGTACTATTAACATTGATTAAGGATTCCTTGCTCGGTTTAATTACCTCCAACGACAGTAGATGATTACAACTTTATATTTGACGGCAAATATTATAGTGAATTTTAAAGCTGCGAAGAGAAACGAACCAGTCGTAGAAACGCGTCAGTGCCGGCACAAAAGCTTACAAATGTTTCTGTACTCCTATACCACATATATCAATACCAAGAATGCTTGAAAAGAAAAACGAAACTAACTTCGATTTGACTAAGTAGCTTGTTTGTAAAAACAAAATAAAACTACGAAACACTATTCCGAGATTACTTCTAAAAAAGAAACTACCTATTAAAAGCCGCGTTGGTTTAAAGCATTAGATCGACGTATCCGAGAGAACAGTAAAGCCATCTATACAAATTGCAAAATGGATAAACAATTATCTTAATAGTGCGGGTAATTGTTTTATTGTATTTTCTTTATTCCAAAGTGGATTGTACCGTGGAGTTATCCCAAATTTTGATCGGATAATCGAACAGATTACAAAACGATCAAGGAATTATGGCGCAGAGTTTAAAATAACGGGGAAGAAAATCGACTAATCGGACTAGTAACTAGGAGCTTAAGGGGGAATAGTGTTCAGTGGACTGAACAAAGCAAAACTATTTTTACACAAAATAAATATGGATTGCGAATTTCGCTAACTCGTGTATTCGCACTGGTACTGAATCGTAAATTGAACACCAGGCGTTGTTAGCGAAACTGGTTTATTCTCAAATTGACTAGCTGTTTTACGAACTCAAGTTTTTTAACTGATAATATTTAAATTCTAAGTGCGCTTTAAAACACAAACAGTTTAAGCGAAATATTTTCGAGTTAATCTAGAGCTTTAGTTACAAATTATATTATAGGCTAAGCATTATCATCTGGCAAATAAGTCCTAATACATCGGCTTAAAAACTAAAATAATCCTACATACATGTGGTTAAAAATTATAGTGCACCTTTTTTCTGCGACTAAATAATGATCCCATTTCCATCTGTATCTGATTGTAAGTAAAATTGAATACGGTAAGTCTAATCGAAGTGATATTCTCCAGGGATAATTCCGCATGTGTTGTCTTCGGTGACTGGGTTATTCGCGATTGGGAAGGTCTATATAGGCCACCACATGCATGTGATTATGACGTAAGGGTTATTAAAAGGCTATTGACATCACAAACCGCATTGCTGCCGAATATAGATTGGGAAACCGTCTTGGGTGAGGCTTAGGAGTTTTAAGGCCCATTTCTAGGCTATAAACAAGTTCAGATCTCGTATAATTTGATTGTTTATTATTTTGTGTTTAGGCACAATTGTGTACCTTGAATTTTGAATCCTTTTTTTTAATTTTTTAAATGCAGTAAAATATTTATGCTTTATTTAGATATCCATGTGAATCAATCACTGGAGCAGACTACTAGAACAGAACAGAACAACAGGTCGAAAGTGCTTTGGCGCGTTATCAAAGCATTCCACAAATAACGTATCTTTCCGTTCTAGATGCTTCTACAATTGTATTTCGAGATTGTCAAATGCAAGCATGTGTGGCCTAACTTTAACTTGCGCTCGTTGTGACATTGACAATATTTTATTGTTTATTTTTGTTCTTAAATGCTTGTAATGTGCATTAGTAAAGCTGGAATTATACTACATGCATATGCTGATGAAGACTACACAAAAATTACAAAAATACACGACGCTTTAATATTTATGGCGTAAAACAGCAGTCCCAGTGCCCAATTATTGTGGACAATTTTTCGATAAGGATAATATTAATAAAACGTACGCTATCGCGGCTAATGAAAGCGGGGAATAATACTCCCTTATGCAAGTGTGATTTACCGGTAAGCCCAACTATTACTTGGAAATACAATTTGTTCAGTAACCGAATCCGGGCGTGATATTCCCAGCTAAACATCATTTGGAAAACATTAATAACATGGCGATAAGACGTGCTATATTACCTTCGACTTCTTGCTGTTCTTCCGTCCAATACTGCCAAAGAAGTTTCTCACCGAGTTTATGATGCTCGGTGATTTTGATGGAGATGCTGAAGAACCAAACGTTTTAAATACAGTATAATATTACAACAAGTGGCAAATCATACCTTCCGCTTCTTCGTCTTTTTCGTTGGTAGCCTCATCCTTGGCATCTTCAGTTTTTTCGTCATCAGCTTTAGGAGATTCATCAGTGGCAGTTTCTGCTTGTTCGTCATTCGCAGCCTCTGCTTGTGCTGGTTCTTCTGTTTTTGGTTCTTCTTGTTTAGCTTCTTCTTGTTTAGCTTCTTCTTGTTTGGCTTCTTCTTCTGGGGTTTCAGCGGCCTTTGGTTCATCTTCGGTTTCGCCTTCGTTTTTCTCTTCTTCCCCGGGAAGGACTTTCATCAGGTTTTACTTCTTCTACTTTTTCATCCACGCTTTCTTTTCTAGTTTTCTTGTTTGATGTTCTTCGTTTGATGGATGCAAAGGTACCAGTCAATATCTTCTTTAAACTCTTTCCACTTTTTTTCGTGTCTTCTTTTGATTCTTCATTTGGAGTTTCTTTAACATCTTCTTCTACGACTTGTGGTGCATCAGCTTGAGCTTCGTCAGAAGGTTTTTCCTCCTCTTCCTTGGCTTGATCGTTTGCCTCACTTGGAGCAACTTCTTCAGTGGACGGGGCAGCAGCTTCCGCGGCGGCTTCCTCAGCAGGCGCTTCTTCCTGGGTTGTACATGCATCGTTCGGTGTCTCCTCTTTCGCGGCCTCTTCCTCTTGTTTTGCAGGCTCCTCGGGTGCGGATGCTGCTTGAGCTTCTTCTTTTGGTGCCTCCGGAGTTTCATCTTTCTTCTCATCTGTTGCGACATCCAAATTTTCATTCGCTGGCTCTTCTGTTTTCACCTCGACAACTTTATCGTCTTCGGTCGGTGGACTTTTGGGTGAAGACCTAAACGATGAAAATCCTTTTGGAAGTTTGAATTTGATGGGTGACTTTGCTTTCTTGTTGCCGCCGTTCTTTGCAGCAGTTCCGTTTCCGTTCACAACCTCAACTTCGACATCGGTGTGGCCATTGGTACCACTTTCTCCAACTCCACCGTTTGTTTTTTGGTCCAATTCCTACCAAAGAATATTACGAGCATAAGTTAAATCTTAATCAGTTTTAGTTATAACCAAAGTTGGGCGCAGTTAAAACGTGCGACACAAATCCAGACATGATAACTTACTTTAATTTCAATGTCAGACTAAATATTGTCTCTTTGATTTTAAATCATAAATCGTGTATATTATAGAACCTGGTCGTATTGTTTCAGTTCCCAGAGTTTCGCAATTACACATCATAACAGATGCGAGTCCCCATGGGAAATGAAACAAACAGCAGACAACGCCGTCAGTCCCCGAGCGGGAAGCCACAGGAAGGACGGCGTACACCAAGAAGCTGGGAGTGCAGGGCTTCATCAATATTTTATGGTGTTGGTAAAACGAATGACGGTGCTCGCGTTTCGATTAAGTATTCCAGTGCATTTCCTCGATATCAAACGGTAAAATGCTTTAGTCAAATCTTGTTGTTCATATGTCACAGACGAAGTTCACGCCGGGAATGTGAAATTTTTGTTTAACAAAAAAAGCGAAAATAATTATGCAGTAAATTTGTATAGGGTGTTGCATCGCGTCGGTTGCTCCATGCGATACAATTAACATATTGACGTTTTGTTATCAAGGTAACGTGCTAAACTGCTAATGTTAAGAAATCTCGAGGGGATCTTTTTTATTTATACTAGCACCTTTCTCCATACCGATGAAATGCACACGGTAAGAGCATTTTAAATCAATCAACAATCAATCAAAGGAAAAGCGGTAATGATATTTGCATAAGCGAACAGAATCGCCGCTCACATTGGAACAAATACTAATAATTAATTCGAGCTATCGGGCGTAATGGGAGAAATAAGAGCGTCATTTATTAACGAAGCATAATAACTTGGGGAAGAGTAAATGATCCATTTTGTGCAAAACATAACTTTTGGGAGTAAAGTCACCTTCCCGGGATAATTAGTTGTGAGATATAATTATATTTAATTTTACCTTGTTTTTACAAAATCGAAGATAAGAAACGTTGTATATTTTATTTTAAAACTATTTTTGAAATATACACGCAATCAAAATTTAGATTAGAAAAGACAAAATCCACTTGCAATAATTCTTAAAAAGTCTTTAAATGTTATTTTAACGGGTTTTTATACATTTAATATTGATGGGGTTTCTATACGAAAATAGGTTTTTAATAAATTCAAAACGTTTAGAAAAATGACAGCTAATGACATTCATGTGATGTATTTCCTCTTACGCAGGACACAAATCAATATCGAAAGTTCGCTATAACGAAAGCAAGAATATACTGAACATCTTAAGCCGTGGGAGAAAATAAATAGAGCAAAGGAACGCTGTCTTTTAACATATTAATTTTTTTTACATAACCAAAATATATCAAATGTTTCGAGACTCTTACCACTGGTTTAACGGAATTGTCGACGGCAACAACAGCCTCCTCCTTATTGGCGGCCCCTTCATTCACATTATACTTCCTCTTACTTCCGACGTTTCCCATCTTGAGTTTGGTATGATGAGTCAAAGTTTCTTTTCAACAATTAAGTTTCTATCGATCGACTCGAGTATTAGCACGAGTTGAATATAATTATCTTACCAGCCTTTTCGGTAAAAAATGATTTAACTTATTATTACTCTGCAGGATATTTGGTTTTTTTAATATATTGGATTAGGCCTAGATAAAAAAACAGTGTAATCATATATGTAACACATTCTTCCTATAAAAACCTTTTAGCAGCTTATTCTTTGCCTGTGGTACTCTTTGCCCTTCTCTAAATACAAAAACAAAATTATGCTTGATAAGGTCTGCGGGAAGTTTTTACAGCCTGTAATGGCATGCAAGATGCGTAACGTAACTGGAAGTTTTGAGAGTGTGTAAAACCGCGGATGCAAATGAGCTCAACAGTCAAGCATGCGAGGAATGTCGTGCTACGGTTTTGATTACCGGGCTGGGCATTTTAAACCAGTGATTCACAATGGCAATGGGACCTTTCAGGCGGTAAGCTTTAAATTGCGAGTTACGCAATCTGGAATATGGTAAGCGAACATTTGCTTGCTAATCTTTTATATTGACATTAACACGTATTGCATAATTTTAAAATCAAAATAACAGGCAAAATTTGCAAAATGAGAAAATAGACAAACCTCGACTCTATAATATGTAACCGGTACTAAGTTAATTCTGGTGTACGTATGTGGAACTAAGAACTGTGCTAAATTTTAAAATACGTGAATATCAAATGCTCATGAAACAAAAACTAACTCGAGGTTTTTTTTTAATTATACAATACCAACATTTAAAATATATAAAACAGACTTGCAAAAAAATTAAACCGGTTATACAACGTTAATAGTGTTTCGTAGACTTAGAACAATTTATTGAAACGTCGCGTTTTTATTAATAGCTGTATGCTCCTGACAAAATATGCTGTAAAATTTAGTTGATAATGACACACGTTTCCAAGTTAACACAAAACTTCTGTTTAGTATGGGAGAAAAGTAATTTTCAAGTGTCCCCTCTTACTATTAGGGCCACTTCTAAAGCAGCAATTATGACGTGATGACGCTATTTGGTCCATTACATCATAGAAATGTTTATCCGATGCAAAAACAAAATATCCAACTAACTGACTTTATAAACTACTTTACCTTTCGTGAAACACACTAAGTACTTGCGAAAAATGTAATCAATAATTGGAAAATGAGAGGCAGGTGCGCTATAGACAGGATTTACAACGCTATCAATATTGCAGAAGCAAGACGTTGAAAGCAGACGATTTTAAACGCGAGGCAAAATAATGTAGACGTACATGTATTATTTCACAAATTCAGTGTGTAAACCGGTATACGTCGCAATAAGCGGAAATGTTTTGTTGGTAAATGTACCTGTTTCTATCATCAACATTATTACGAAATATTTAAAATTTATAGATTTAAATATCAAAAAAATCAACAAAATAAGCTTATACAAAGTAACTCATTATACAAACTCTTAAAATAATGGGAAAATAAACAAAAATCAAAGTCTAACCCGATTGCTGCTTCTGTTCTAGTATAATCGCAAAATAAAGCATACGATCTATCAGACGGTGAATCTAATTTCCCTATTAATTCTACCAGTGAAACGAAACATTCATTACCACAAACAAAATAATAGTTTTTAAACAAAATAAATATTCAAATAAATATTCTTCAACAATAAACCTATTTGCTAGTAAAAACAGCGGTTCGTATAATCTGAAGGCAACTGCACACGCTGTGTGCTGCGGAGAGCGTTCAACAGTGTTAGCCACCGCCCCGCTCCAAGCAGCTAATTACGAGGGGCGGGGAGAGAGCTGCTCGCCTTTTTCTCTCGCACCTGCCTCAGCAACAACATGACCCACTTATTACAGTGTTCACAGGCCAAAACCGATCGATTTAAACCCCGGACGGATTCCCATGCTTGTAAAAGAATTTAGTGATTTCTATATTAAATTTGTAACTAATTCCATGAAATAAGTATTAGGGCACGTAAAAGTTTATCAAAGCTTTACCCGTTTTATACACATACCTACTACGTAATACTACACGAAGCAGATATGCTAAAATACTAGAAAGGAGTTTTGGATGGTTTGATTTGAGCAGTTTGTTTTAAGTTAAGTTCTACAGCGAATCAGTGGCCCATGAAAGCTGCGCTTGTCTTCGAACGAAAATTCCTGACATGCCTAACTGCGAAGATACTTCTTGTTCGTTCAACCATGTTGCGTGTGTTCGCATGCACCGCGCGCATGCACATACAATCCCACGAGGCACGCATACCCTCCACAAGATTCAGGCTTAAGGCAAAAATTGCTCTCGTAAAATCGCCTTTGTTGTGCAACAAGTGGTTCAGAAATGAAACAATCGCGTCTGTTGCCGTTGATCCCAGCCACAGGATTGCGCAATTTCATTCATAAAGCGCCGTCCACTCCAGTACGGAACAAGACAATAGGTTTATAGCAGCGATTCTCGTCAATGACGTCACCACCCTTAATTACCCACCAAGTGCTAAATTTTTAAAGAAGCAATAAATACATGAACTTGCACAACTAGATTTGAATCCAAAATTTTGCTGCTTAAAGTAAAATTCAAACCAAACCAAATAAGTTAAAGCGACCGTAACTAAAACCTCAAAAATCGGTATCCATAATGTATTAATGGAATAGTAATAATAAACAACGGGGGCGGCGCACGAGCCATCGTTTAATATTCGTCACCACGGGCGGTGGTGACAGATGCGGACAGCAAATCCAAGTAATTTATTGTGAACTCGTTTTATATGATTTTATACATGCTACCGCGTATAGTTTATGTAGCAAAAGCGTTAAAAATACTTTTTTTAATAATAAGCTCAACCTGTTAAAGTGTTTCTCAAAACTGCCCAAACATAACATCAGCTTTGCAGGAAAAGTGAACTTTGGCCAGTTTCTTTGAATGCTGATGAGTGAAACACAAGGAGATGAGTGAAACGATGTTTTACATGATCAGAGCATGCTTAACAAGGTTGTTTGCCGCGTTGAGACAGTTGTACTCCAAAAGAAAAAAATGCACTTTGTACAATATATATATATGTATTTATATATACTGCATTTGTACACGGTTTTTGAAAAAAAATCTTTCTAGAAGAAAAACGTTGAGTATCAAATAAAATAGATTTTCTCGAACAATGAACACAGTAAACGATTCTTACCTAACGGTCCCCATTAAAGAAAAAACAAAAACCTGACCACAGACAAACAAGATAAACGCGGTTTTCTTTGGTCAAAGTTTTGCCAACATTCGCTATTGTATAGATAGATGTATATAGTTTGAAAGTTTCAACGATCGGTGCCTGTAATGGCGTTGTTCAATTATCTCCGACGTATCCGCAAATCCCATTGCTATTTGTGATGATACTGCGTGGATACAACAGACATTTATATCTCACTGGGGAAGGACGGCCGAACTTTATACACTGTTAAACAATCAACTGTCGGACTACAAGGCTATACGAATATTTCAAAATTAATATATTTCTGGATACTAGCAATGCATTTCAATGTGTCTTTCCATACATCCAAAAACCATACATCCAGATAGTTTTAGACAGCATATATGATTTATATGATTTAAATGTATACCATATAAATGAATATATCATAATTAGTTGTTAGGATAAAACTCGCCAATATATTTTAACCACGTTTAGGGCTTTTAATGCTTATTCTAAACACTGTTAAACTATGATTTCAAACAAGGGCGTCGCGAGAGTATTTGTAATGACTATATTGATATAAATATTGTGAGATACAATATTGCACACGTAGAACATTACAAACCAGAAATCGGCATTGCCAAAAAATCAAGTTACCCAGTAGAGAACCTATAGTGCGTTGTCGTTATAGTCGAAGGGTGGTTTTATCGAAACCAGCTATACTAGCAATAAGTAGTGTCTTTAGATAATACATCAAGCAGACGTTTCCTTAACCAAGCTGTGGTATATTTGGTAACTGCGGCAAAGTCTTCATCAAAATTAACACACTGCAATGACTGCGTTAACACAACTATTGGCAAAAGGTAAATCTAACGATTACTGTGATAACGACCGTAAGTTTTCTCAGTCCCTGGAACAAACCCAAGTATTCTACCATAATCGAAATAATACCGAAAACTTGAATTACCAACCACTTATTTTAGTCATTTATTATTAAAAAATGGCAACAGCTCGGCAGATGGTAACACCGCCAAGCCATAAGCTAAAAAAATTAAATGATCGTCTAAAACCAGAACAAGATTTGTAAAATAACGCAACAGTTTACCAAGTATTTGTGAGCCAAGAGTTTTGGTGTTCACGAATTTTAAGAAAACACAGCAACATTAACTTTGAGAAATGACAGGTCCCTTTTACAAAAATGATGATACACTGCTGAAATCACCGAGAAGGAATTAGATACGACTAGACCTCAAATATGTGTTTTTGCAATTTGATTTTTTCCAAGACTCGCGAAATATAAATGAAACTATTTGTTTGTTTTTTTTATTTTCTAGCGATCATAGCGTCCAACATAATTGTCGCATTTTAACAAAATTTTGGTCGATGTTAGTGTTCAAACAAAAAAATGTTAAAACTATCCAGCATAGTATCTATTATGCTGATGCTTAATGCCAAATAAATTTTCTAAGATTTTAGTCCAATAATATAAGGCATATGCTTAAAATATAAACTAATCTAAACAATGTGCATGTTGTTTATTTTGCCAAGCGCATTATAGGTGTGTCTTATCCTTGTGACATCGACTAGAAGGGTTTGTCGATTTATTAACGATTTTAAGCCAATATCCGCAGTTATGTTGTAAGAAATTTACCCAAGCGATACCAATCAAGTTATTGGTATTTTTTAATCGTGATAACAAAACAAATTTAATTGAGTTGAAACCCTAGGAGATGTTTTCTGTTTTTCTATTTTATTGTTATAAACCTATAATAATACACTTCGCTTTCATACCATTTAAATCTAATTTGGATCGATTGGTAACTCAGAGACCAATTAAGTCTGAAACTGCAGAAAGAAAATATATACTAAATGTATCATATATAGCCTACCTAGTAAGATTATGTAATTATGCAGCCAGAACGTCCCTAATTGCAAAAATACATACCATACAGGCGAAATATATTGTAGTTATGCTAAAAAAATTTAGTACGGATTTATATCACGCGTATTTTCGAAGTAATTTTTTTTGATTTCGAAAAGGTTTGGTACTACATATATGTTTTTATATCAATCATATTGTATGTAATGAATATCATAATTTTAAACATCTCAGACTCGCGCAAGGTGTCTCAACTAATGGAGAATTCTAAAACAGCAAAATTATTATATTATCTGGGGACCTGTTTGACAACATAAGACAAAATGTATACTAAATTTGGTCCATGTTACAGTTACAACCTAATCCAACGCGCTGCTTTATAATTCGGCCGCGTTCGCATTTAAAATCGTAACCGAGAAATGGAAAATAAAGGCCAAGGACATTTCACAGAAATCGGAAATACTCCACAATTTTGTCAGTGACTGGAACCCGAGCGTACAGAGCACACCCCGGGGAATATTTAAATCCTAAATCTCTGCTAGTACAATGTTATACAGCTTGTTTATCGCTTTGGGTTTGAACCACAAAAACAGGTCAGTCAAAATGGACGTGCTTTAAATCCGGCCAAACAAAATGCTCTCATCGTGACCAAGCAAACAGATTTCGTCGATAAATATGTATATACACTGGTGGGAGTGTATAACTGTAAACGATTCAGCCGCGATAACAGCATTGAGTCAGTACGAAAGAATGAACGGTCAAAGAGCTGGTGTGTTGCTGGTGTATTTTGTGTAGATGACGTATTTAAAACAATGAAAGTGAGCACCTGAAAATAAACTACATTACACGGTACGTGGCTTGCAGGAATGCGGTGTTAAGATGTATCTAAAGATTATTTTTACTTCTCAAAACATATTTTAAAATGAAAGTAACACTTGTATAATAAAAAAGAGCAAAAGCTAAAATGGAGAAAGAAACACTCTTGTAATGAATAATTAAACAAAACATCGATTACCAAACGACAAAATTTATGTAAACAGTAAAAGATCTCAAACAAAAAAACATAAATTCCGAACCGAAATTCAAATGGTTAGCGTTACTGATTAATAAACAACATCCCATTTGAAAACATGCCTGGTGACGAGCCCATTATTGGCCCGATATTTAGCCGGTTAAATACAAGGTCTAAAAAGCCATCGTTTACCAGCAGCGGGGCAAAACAAAATTCAGCAAGATCTTAACTTGCTGTACTAAACTCCGTATGCTTTACTCCCGTTAATGTAGTTAAAATTCCCGAATTTAGGGCGTTCTTATCATATTACCGAATTATTTATTTATAGCACAGATCATGCCTTTAACAAAAATAGTGCATGTTCACAACAAAGTCACCAAGTACATAAAGAGGGAAGATTCTTAAAATCATTTCGAAAGGACATATTATTACTACAATTCTGTAAAGGGGCTGCGGGCCAGTACATTTTGTATTCCGAGCCGGATCAGACCTACAAGCAATAGATTGCCGACCTCTTGTCCACTCTCTATTATATCAAACGTGATGATGAATCATTCACGTTTCAACGAGAAACTCGATCTCGGCTGATTAAATCTGAGTCACACCGGTATATACTAGTATAAATGCGCCATCTGTGGTAGCGCAACCTGTAGTTAAAGTTTGATGTAAGTGGAACCAGCTAAACTCCCTAAGGAACCGGGATCCACGAGTTTTGTTGGAATGGCGGCATTACGCCTCATGGGAATTTCCATTGCAAATCCGGGCCAAACGTGTTGGTTTCCTCTGCTTGGTAACTTTGTGCTACCCGTTTAATAACACTGGAGTAAGCGAAATTTGGGACCTTGCAATGGATATAGTGTTTGAATGCGAAGCAACTTTAAATAGATTAACGCGCCATAACATTAATTTGACTGTAGACCTACAAAGAACAAACACGTTGAAAATATTTACACGATATCTTAAAATGGGTATCTAAAAGTACTTTGGAATAATATATAATTTGAATACCCTTTTTGTCATAATAAGTGTTTAATTAATTATTTTTTTATCATTGTCGCCACGTAATATTGGTTGCACAAATAATGCGAATACTAAACCTATATACTGTAAAAAAAAATTGTTAAACAAAATGGTTAAACTGTATCAAGGAAGAATAACATTACATAGTTATAGAGGGAGTAGGTTCAGTGTCGCGTTATACTCAACAGCGCCGTCGTGTGTAAGCGATATTAGAGAGAGAATGCCATTAGCAAACCCACAGCATTTTTTATGACAGATCTTATGCAACATTAAACCTAAAACGCCCTCTATAGTTGAATAAAATATTGTTGCAGAATTGCATATCAATTTCCACTCTAAACTTTAATATGTCGGAATCAAACAGCTGAGAAGGCTAAAGTATTAAAGAAAATGTTGCGACACAGCACCTTATTGTAATGCAAAAAAAATCACCTGGGTTGGGAAACTCTTGTAATTCAGTCCTGTAATTCAACTCCGCGATTTGATTTGTCATTGAAAGAACTACTTGGTCCAAGGAATCCATTCATTTTTTCACGATTATCACTGCTGTATATTCGGAAATAATCGCTAGTCGATCGGTTGCTACCTTGGCCGAAGAATTTAACAGATAGTGCCTGAACCCAGTGGTTTGATGGTTTATCTTTATACCAATATTGAAGATACGAGTCAATCATACAAAAACTTACTGCAATATGTTCAGTAGTCAGGCGATGGAATAAGTTATCAGTTTACTCGCGAGAACGCAATGTAATCTGACGATGGGCAGTGTAATAAGGCAGTTTACGTTTCCCATCCACGTGAATGCATAAATATCCTATTTAATCCTTGCTGGAGCATAGGAGGAAAATACACTCTACAAAATGCTTCAGTTACAAAGTGCTATTTAAAGCAATCATGTCTGTTCATTTCGTTATTTGAAGGACCGCAATCAAAGACGTTTAAGTAACACAAAATGAAACACTTATGTTGTTTTCCCGTCATCTTAAATTCAAAGATTCTTTGAAATTTGTTTTAATGATCATAAAAGAGAAAGTTAGAAATTAAGATGTACAAAAACCTTTTTCTCGGATTGAAAAACTGGATTGGCAAATTTGGTAAAAATTATAGAGCAAGTGTTTAAAAACGTGCATTAAATATTAGATAAGCCAGTAGAATTAAAAAATGTTTTTTTGCAACCAAGGACCATTTTGAACCAACCACTATAAACCATGTTGACACGGCGCACCAGTAAAATAGAGCAGCTGTCGGAAAAAGTCACTAATGATAGATAATAACTGCTAAAAAAGTAAGCTCAATTCAAGAGTTTGAAAGTGGGAAAATGAGCTCTGCATTCTGAAAGAGTAAAGATAAATAAAACGCAGAGATGAATTGTACACAATATGAAAAGAAAGTGTTTTGTTAGCTCATCTAAAAAAACTGAAAAGAAATATTGAAAATATGGAACTGTAAAACACTGTACTTTGTTCATTGGATAATAAACGCACTGAATGCAAAAAGAGAACCATTACCAGAAATTGTGTAGAAATTGTGGTGGTTGCATTTTTTTACTAATGTTAGTTAAGGGTTAGATATACAAAAAAGGCAAAAAGGCAACAGAAGTTTGTTTGTAGATTACATCAAGGAACTGGTCCTTCCTCCATCACATTTCCTTTAGATGTGGCATCATCTCACCCAATACGATCCACCATCGCTTCCATGCATGTGGAAATCATTCCATACCAAACGTACTGGTCTCCTCAATCGCTATCACTAGTTTCTCCCACAACTGATTGAATGTTTCATAAGCTGGGAGGTCCAGTCGATTGAAGCAAGTATGTGTTCTGTGGAACAGGTAAAACATTTAGTGACGCTGAATGCTTAATTAGGGATAGGATATTAATGTTTATTTCCAGAAATTGGAAAACCACGGGGGTTAACAAACAGGCAACCTTCAGATGACCTCGCGCCCACCGTCGGGTTATTATTGCAGTGTGTTGTATATGATAAATATGTTCCTTTAATTAGGTAGAATCCATTAATCCGCTGGGTTCAGGCAATGTCCGTTCAGTGCCTCGCCAAGGCACAACCGACTAGTTAGCGACCACTTTCAAACCTGCAAGTAGCTGCTAAACTACTACACTAACCGGTTGGACAAAAATTTACTAGGTAACCATCTATGTAATTAACAAGTTTTACATTTTATAATAGTAAAACTTGACTGCTTTCTTTACCATCGTAAAAGCTTTATTCTGATTACAATTACAGACCAAGTGGAGATACTGTGCACATTTAAAACTAAAACATTTGTAATTCTTCACATGCATTTCTATAGCATTAGTTATAATAAAATGCAATTGTGCCACAGAGATTTAGAATTGAAAATACTACATATCCAAGTACAAACATATCTATTTACCTCGGCAGGGAATCGGAAGTTCCCCATTTTTCAATACAGAATCGTTTGGGGCCATTGGGACCACGAAGAGCAGCGAAACCCTCGTATGGAATGCTGCTTGTTCCAGTGACGAACTGCAGCAAACGCAGACGACGCTCGTTGTCAAACTGACCGAGTGCATCCCAGAAGTTAACGATTGCCGGGTGAAGGTCGTAGTAGCCTGGGTGGTATGACTTGATAATGGAATGTAAAACATAACACAATATTTCATCAAATTGTCTTCAAATAAAAACTAAGGCATACCTATAAGTGCCACACAATTTTCCTGTGGTAAACAGAAAATCCGATTTCAATGCTCCTTATATTTATTTATTGAAATAAATAGATTCACTCCATTTGGCACATGTCTCTCAAAAACGATTATTGCGAATCGCAAACAAACTATATATCCGTTATACCTCCTCTGTACTCTGTATGTTGCCTCCAATCATTGAGATCAATATCAGCAGTTCCACATATAACCAGCTCGAGCTCATTGGCGTCGAACACCGACACCAACCGCAAGTCGATCACCTCATTGAATCCTCTGAAATAACTTTGATGGTAACAAAAGTGGCAGATATAGATGGTGCGCTATCCCTACACCTCTCTTTCTGCAGCTAATGACTCAGGATGCTGGTTGTCACAACCAATTGTGGTGTGATACCAACTCTTACTACTTTAGTACAAAGACATAAACATTAATAATTCTTTATATACCATAAAACACAGTCTGGCAACATTGTAAGATTTATAAATAAAGCTTGAATATGATAAAACAATTATTGGCGTTGTATTTGCGAAGTATCTTATAAATTTTATTAAATATGGCATCTATGTTTTGAACAAACATTCGCAGTGGAATGAGACGCTAGACTTGTGAGAAAGACCTCACACATGTTTACGTGGGTGAATACCTTATCAACATGTTGGTTTGTTCCCTCGTGCCACGTACAACCCTCCATTTCACCATCTTCTCAATGTATTCCTTCTTATTCTTCTCAGTGACTGCTATGTTTTTACCATTGGGTTTCAGCTCTCGCTCCTCAATCTGGGCAACACGACTGGGTTAGCTATGCAGGTGTGTCTAATCGTTTAAATTACGTTTTTACAGGTTATCAACTAAGCCAGGGATGTCCAACCTTATATTGTAATGGGCCGCATTGTCACTTGAAATAATTCAATGGGCCGCAGAACCTATTAAATTTTAATAAAAATGGCAGGGTTCGATATAATGGTTTTGAAAGGATTTGCGAAATGTGTTGGTAGGGAGAAAATAGTTTTCGCGCGTAAGCGCTCAAAAAATGTTTGGTTATGATAAATTGCCTTAAACAACCAGAAAGAATTTTATTACATAAAGCAGACAGTACCGTTTATTAGAAGTATGATAATCTGCAATAAACGTAAATTCAAAAGGGGTGTTCCGGTGTGCCGCATGTCGCCAATCATAAATAAGGGAATCGAGGTATATGAACGCATAATGGCCATTGTTGCGTTGTGATAGAAATGCTTATTATACGCCAATAATGCAAAGTAAAGGTAAATAAAAAATGTTACGTTGAAGGCAAAAACTTGTTATATTAACGTTTTGAGGATTTATTATTGAAAGTTCGCGAAATCATTACCGGTAATTTATATTTTCGCGATTTTGTTAAATTTTGTAATTCGCGAACTTTAGAAAACGGTTCGCGAATAGCGATTCGCGATCCCTTAATTCCAACCCTGAATGAGTACATAAAGAAACAATTAAAAGACATTAATTTCACTTTTGAAAATAGGAACAAATAACACACATATAGAAAGAAACAAAAACTTATTTCTGCAATACAAAGTCAATGAGATAAGGGTTTGTCGTCAGTATGTTTTTTTCTGCAATTTTGATTCTTAATGCGCCCCTAAAAGCTGACTGATACATTTTAATTAGGCTAAGATTTAAAGTTCAAAATACTACTTGGAGTCAAAATGACTAGCGGGCCGCACAAAAATCTCAGGTGGGCCGCACTGCGGCCCGCGGGCCGCAGGTTGGACATCCCTGAACTAAGCAATGTATTCAATATGTTGAAAAATGAGTTTTGCAAGAATATAATTAAATAGATTTGCAAAGTATACCAGCAATCTTGACCGTAGAATAAGTTTTTTAAAAATAAGTTAACCCAAACAACATGCTATTGAATGGTTCTTTCTTTTCATGACCCAAACTTCATAAAAAGCCCATCCACACCCACCTTTCCAAACATTTCCTCATCAATGCTGAATGTGAGGTCGAGGATGTCCGTGATGTCGTTGTCTTTGATCCAGATGAGCGATTGATAGAACTGTTCATCCTCGTAGCGGAGATCAGAGAGGTCGCACTTGGATCGAAGAAGCATCTTGTACAAGGGCCGAGTGAAGAAGGCATCGAGCAGGCAGTGATGTATCAGCGCAAGTCCGATTATACGACCCGCGAAACGAAACCTGGTGTGGAGAAAGGTGGACTATTTAACTCAATTTTAACAAATACCATATTTAAAAATTACTAATGAAAGCTGTGATACCATCGAATGTTTATAATTTATGTGCCCATGGCAAGGTTAACAGCATAATTACATGTGCATATACATATAATTAAAAGGTTGACCCGAGTAGACGATACTTCAAAATTTTTTCATAAATTCGACTCTACTTGGATTATGTTGGAAAATTTAATTAGATTTGACTCTATTATTCAATTAGTTGGAGTGCTATAAGCCGGGATACCAGCAAGTTTTACTAAAAACTGATTTTATTGGTACCTTTGTATAACAGCTGCAGATTTTAAAAATCTATTTAAAGCATGTTAAACTATGGTCACTTAAAATCAACATAACTTCATTTAAAAACAACATAAAAGAGAGTAGGTCTTTCGGGACCGAGAAATTTTAAAAATATTTACCATAAGTTATATCTTTGAACATTATCAAAGTGCTTACCATTCATGTGGGCTGTCAACGTAGGTTGACAGTGGACTAATCTGGACCGTGTATGTGTCAACTGCCGAATACTCAAACAATCCGTAATATGGATTGAACAGCTCACGTGAGATGAGAAAGAAAAACTCTCGGGAAGGACCACTGTGGAAGGCTTGTCATGTGACTTCATGTGAAGATATAGGGTGATACTGCTATTTAACTTTTTTGGTCATTTTTAGGTATTTTTTTCTTGTGTACATTTGCCAAAATATAAAATTACAGCCGAGATTGTGGCGCCCATAAAGCAACCCAGCTACATCTTTGCTGAAAGGTGGATGTTGTAAAGGATACTTGAAAATAGAACACAAACACGAACCTGTAGTCGAGGCCTTCCTCCCCCGCAAACGAAACGTAGAGCTTGCTGCGTTGTAGTTGTTTCCGTGGTAACAGCATTACTTTACGGAAAGCATCTTCCAGAAGATTATCGCGGTTCACTGTGAGTCTGAGGAAATAGTGGTGGATTTTAATGTGAGCAGTTATGCATGGTCTCACTAGTAAGTTTGTACCCAGGAGACAACAGTTGGAATGTCAAAAACAATTATCAAAATAACACATGCCTACTGTCGAGGCTGCCATAGCTATTGATGTGTTTTCAGTAATTTGTTTAAGTAATCAGTACAATTGGTCAACCTTTTGGTCAATTACAAACATCGAGCAAACCCCTTATTTTCACTGAGTTGTAGCAATGTGTTAAGTGTTTTGCACAGGGACACAAAACGAAAAGTTGGTGAAAGGTTTTGGACATGAAACCTTTTGAGTGCTATCATTAAAGTGTATCGTCTAAGTTGATTTAAATTGGATTTTAAAAGTCTTAAAAAAATATTCAAATTACTTGATCTTGCCAGGTCCTTGTCCATAGCCCTTCTGCTCCAGTTTCCTGTAGAAGCTTCGCAGTTTGGAGTCGAAGTTGCGGAGGAGGGGAGTGGAGGTCCGGGATCGGTTGGTGGCTGGAGGGGGAAGATGGAGGAGTCATTGCATCACATGATACACAATCATAACAGTGAGTGTTAGAAACATCACAGCTCTTATTATTGGACAAAAAATATGATGCTGCTCCCAACATATCAAAACATATTATATCATGCTGGATGGTTGAATAGACTGATGAGAGTTGGTTTATTTAGTAAAACAAACATTTAATAAAAAAAATGTTCTCCTATTCAGTAACAAGGAAGTAACTTTTATACTTTAATGCAGAAAGGTTACCACATGAATTTTCAGGTATTTTCATTTAATGTTGGATATAGAATGTAACATAACATAATGTTTTTTTATTGACACATAAATAGTTGGCAACATACCTGGAGAAGCGCTGGGTGATGCCGCCGTCCGATTCACCACCGAATCGACTGCAGACCTCGGGCGTTCAGCTAATACTGGTGCTGCTTCAGGCTGAAGACATAAAGTTTATTTATGTGGGATACTCTGAACATTTGTGGTCGATTTAAATTTATATTTTACAAATGCGATGCTTTATTTGGATAGGTGAAGTGTTTCAAAATAAATAAGCCATGAACATCAAAATACATCTTCTGCTGACCTGAACATGAAAACTCATGATTTCTTCTTCAAATAAGCTAAGCATCATCGTCAACTGCATGCTGTTGCCATACCTGAAAAAAACACCATTAGACTTTGTTATATTGGTTTTAAAGAAAAAAGCAATATTGTTTTAAAAATTTTTAATTCAAAACCTACATATCAGTATATAGTACAAAAAAGGTACAATATTTTTTAATTATAAATAAACATATCACTCGAAAGGGGATCTTAATTTAAATGAAATATCTGCTGTCCCATGAAGTAATATTACAACGCATATGAAAGGCTACATAATACAAACCTTTCCAGAGCAGCCATGCCCTCATTTTTAATGCTGTTAACCCTTTCACCAAGCACAGATGAAGTGGATATTACGGGATACCTCTCTTTTAGAATGTCGATAATATTGGGCTGTTTCAAAAAAGCCACCTGAAAGAGAAGGTACAACCAACTGTGTGAGGGAGGCATTTAACATCAAATTAAAGCTTCTAACTTAGGATATATTTTCTACAGACCAGTAATAAGATATTTAAACAAAACCTACTCACCACTTTCTCATTATATGAGACTGGGACTTCTATGACTTGGGGTTGAACGCGAGTCGGGACTGGGGTATGGCGCGGGGTTATGACGGGAGATCCCCTTTGTGTTTGGGTCGGTTGCTGAGGTGAGAAAGTGGTGACGGGGCGCGGAGCAATGACTGGGGGTTCGGTGGATATCGGGGATTGAACCTCCAATCTATCGTCGTTGCCATCTGTGTTTGTTGATTCGTTCTGAAAAGAAACCAACAAGTCGGATTATATTCCGATTTGGGAGTCATTAGTGCATGAACTGAACACAATAGGTAGAGCCACCATCAGTTGCATCATTGTCAAATTGCGCAGTGGTGGGTGGAAACGAACATAATACAACTTAAAACATTCACTGTGTACTATACTTGCTCACATATCCCTCTAACATGATGCTACTACGAATTTTAGTTTTAAGTCGTTCACTGACCAGGCTTGGGGTGTTGTGGCAAATAACATAACTTAAATGTGGAACTAACCTGAGTGGGAGCTGTTGTTGCTGGGGAAGAGCTATTAGTGCTTGTTTCAACTGTATCTTGCCCGGGTAGTCTAAATGTGAATATGATTGGTTAGTGATACAAAGGTGGGAATGGTTGTAGAAGGTTGTATTAAACATAACGCAAGCTTCTAGAAGGAACAATTCAATAAACAGATTACAATCTTTTAAATACGATTAAACTTTCAAAAACTACTTATTTTACACTCAGTAGAAACAGTATTTTTCTTCAACAACTAAAGTTAATAAATTTTGGTGCGATACATTTTATTCCTTATTTTATTGCTTTCTATATATGATAAAGATAAAATTGTGAGGTGAACACTAAAGCAAGTGCCAATGAGATTCACAGCATTCGTAAACAAAGTTACACATATGACTGATTATTTACCTCGGATCAAAGAAGGTGGTTGATCTACGGTTGTGGTCGATGAAGAAAGGCTTCTGATGTCCCTTTATTGTCTTCTCCCATCCACTCGGGAGTGGTTTGTTGGTGTCAGCAAAACTGTTGCATGAAGGAAAAGTTATTAACAGTTTAGTAGCAAATAAAAAAAAAACAAATTGAGATTTATTCTATACTTTCCTTACGTTGGTGCCAAATAAAGGGAAAATGTAAATCTTTGCAAATAGTAAAAAAAACACCCCCTACACATGTCTCAACTCATTTTTTTAGTATTCTAGCAAAAATACATTGAGAAAACTACAATCTACAATTATAAGAAAGATCAAAATTAGTAAGGTATAATAGAAATACAACTTTGGTAAAATTAACAGAGAAACAGGTTAACTAGTTTCGCAGGAAATATGGTGTAAATTCCCACAAAGGAACGTACCAGTTAACAAATTTGACAAGCTCCTTGTTATGTTGGTATTCCTTGAAGTGATGTGGATCTCGGTTGATCTTGGTGAGCATGTACTTCACGCTTGAGCTCTGACTGTATACATTGTAAGCCTCCTGTTGTGGGTTGATATCGTGAATAAATTTGACATTTGCACAAATATTTAATGACCTTTTGTAGAAATATTAAATTTGTTTTAAATTGTAAAAGAATAGCTGTGTGGGCTTAAATTACACCTCAGACTGCATTGTATTCAACCAAATATGTTAGGTGTTTTTTTTATTACACATAAAAGTCTATGCTGTGTTCCCAAACTCTATTTACTTAACATAGGTTGTTTGTGTCTTGTGTGAATATTTGAGCTACAAACACTGCTGTTAACAACTACAAACCTACACGATTGTGTTTTAAAATGGTGGTATGAACCAATGTAAATATGACAAATCAATCAGTTCATACAATAAATGGATTAGACATTATACGAACTGATTACCAATGGCTCTTTATTTTCTTTTTGTCATAGAAAAACAAACTACTTATTAATTGAATCCCACATACCGGTGAAGTGCTGAGTAGTCTTGTAAAGTCAGGTTGGGTGATGAATCTGAACGCAGGATTTTTATCAAAATCATCTGTATCTTCTGCCTCGTCGATTCTAGACATGTGTGGTCGACCTTCGGATGATGCAACCGGCCTCGGTTGATCGGTTTCTAAATCATAATGTAAACAAGGTTATAAATAGCTGTATTAGACCATGTTCTGATAGACTACTGGTAAAATAGCTCCAAATAAAATCAACATAAGGTAAATTCTAATACAATAATTTACAGCAGAAGCTGTTAAGAAACTAAGTTTAATAGACTGACTGCAAAGTACATTTCTTAAAAAATTTAAAAATAAACCATTTTGTTTAAACTGGAGACAGAAAAACCTCCTTTATTTCGATTGCATAGACATATGTTCATTTTGCGTCATCAAAAGAAATAAATATGTCATGTAACAATTGTGATATTGTTTTTAACCTGTCACATTAGTTGCAATTATGGATGCAGGAGTTTCCTCTTTAATCAGAGAGCTAGGATCTTCCGGGGTCTCCTGGCTTGGTGATCCAGGATTGGAGGATACGGGCTCCTCGGGAATAGTGGTTTGCCGCATCACTCGCTTTATGCTCG
>CH002822.1:279406-290403 GCA_000149265.1 Ciona savignyi | reverse complement strand
TGGCTAGGCATGACATGTGGCACAAGATTATTTACAAAACAACATAGCTGCATTTATTTATTAGAAAAAACTGTGCAGTCTACGAATATGGTTTTGTTTATTTCATAGCAAGTTAATTGGTATTGCTGATGTGACTCAAATTTTGGGTAAAAAAGTTGGCTCGAAATTATGCAATGACTATCTGAGACATGCATACTTTTGTCGTGAAGTAAATCTTGTTTCTATTTTTTACAGAAAATGTTTTACAGGTATGAGCCAAATTCTCTTTTGGCTTATAACACAATTTCTTATATCACCTGGTAACTTAGTAATCAACACTAAAGGTAGATAAATAGGAATTAGGAAAACAGTGCACTAAAAGCAAGAAAAGTCATTAAAAGGTTGACCCTTAACTAACCTCCAGCCATAAAATAACCATAACTTTAACATTAAACATGACTCTTTAATCTTAATTTTAGTTTGTAGTTTATCTTCTTCCCTATACTTCCCTATTACCCTTCTTTACTTTTCCACACTTATTGGTCAAACAGGAACGAAACCTAAAATTTATATATTTTGACCATAACTACAAAATCAAATATATAAGGCTTATCTACGTTAGTGTTATTTACCTGTGATAACAAAAGAAATGTAGTTTTCCCTTGAAACATGTGGATGGTCTCCTTGAGAAAAAGATGGCATTCTACTATTTCACATGATCTGGTTATCATATATGGTCGTGGTAGGCTACGGCCATTTAATTTCAGTAAACTAACACTACTACTATCTATATTGGTAGCCTGGTAATGGTAACAAATGTTAAAATGAATGCAAGATTTTTTTGCAATTTTACGTGGGTATTTCCCTTATTTGCAACACAAAGGAAACAAAAGTCCACTTAATTTGTTTTGTTTGAGTACTTACAAAATATAACATCAGATTATCAAAACAAAATCAAATCGACTTTTAACTTGGCAACAAAACAAGAACGATCTTTGGTGGACAGCCATCTATGATAAGTTTAGCCTTTATGGATGATTAATGAAGCATGGTTAATTTACGATTTTCTGGTTTGGGGTTTTTCATAAAACAGATTTTATTTTTAAATATAAAAATTGAAAAATAAAGAAGGAACAGTGAAATTTGTTGAGGTATATTTTTAAAATAGAAAGATGAAATTACAATAACTAAGTTTACCCCTCAAATTTGACAGAAATATGAAATTCAGACATGAATGTGTTACACAATACGACATGCATAAAATAGCTGAATATTCAAACCCAACAAAGATAATTTAAAAACGAATATAATATATTCGATCGACCCACATACACCTGCAACCGTTCCCGCTAAATTTCGGCAATCCAACCCAATTTGAATCAATGGTCTGCTGTAACGCACAATGTAAACACAAAGAAAACTAGTTAGGATAGGATATTCATGTTTATCCCCGTGAATGGTAAAACCAGGGGGTTAACACACGGACAATCGTAAGATCACCTCGCGCCCATCGTCGGGTAACCGGAGCTATTGCAGTGTGTTGTGTATGATAGACACGTTCCTTTAAATTGGTAGAACCCATTAATCCGCTGGGTTCAGGCAATGTCGTCCTTGCTCAAGGACACAACCGACTAGCTAGCGACCAGTTTCGTACCTACAACCTTTCGAGTGAAAGGCGACGCACTTAACCGCTAGGCTAACCGGCCGGACGTGTGTCAACCACGTATTAAACGGTCGTGTGGCCGAATGGTTAGCGCCACTGATAGCCTACATATACCGACCTATACAAAAACGTCCCAAGGGACGAGCCCTTCTTTTAGGTGTACGCTTTATGTTTCTGCACGCAAAAACAATTGGGCACCCTGGTTTGGTATATCCTTATACAATCGTCGGATCATCTCGCGCCAACCGTCGGGTTAACAGAGCTTTTGCGGTGCGTTGTGTAGGCTATGAATTACACGTTGATTCATTTTAGTAGAATTAGCTTGGTTTAGGTAATAACTGTGATAAACGCGAACTACTCTCGCCCTAAGCTTGATTGTTTCCCACGCTTCGCTCCACGTTGATTAGGTCTACTTCAAACCTGTTCCCAACTTTTCAAACTAGTCCATGGTAACGTTTAGTATAGCATTGTATACATTGTCAGTTTGCTTGTGTGAAGTTAACCGTGCATTATATTATCTAGATTCGTAGTTATATAAAGCCTACAGTGAGTACTCATTAAACGTATTTAAGTGCATTGGTCTTGGAAACAACCAACTAGCTATATCGACCAGTTTCGAACCGGTACCTATTCGGCTGAAAGGCGACGTCCTAACCCACCAAGATTATCAGTCAGGAAAATATGAACGAAGGAAAAACGTTTGGGTCCTTTATAGAATGCGGAAGATAATTCTGGAATAGAAACTCGCGGTAACTGGCTTCAACGCAACTATACGAAAGTAAAAATTTATATCATGGTTGGCCGACGAGTATACATTCCACTTTCGACGAAATGTTAACAATGGAACATCGTGTAACAGAAATTTAAATTATACCAAGAATTGGAACCTTTGACTGTCAGAAAATGGTCATAATGAAACGAAGAAAAACGAAACAGTATCCACAGCCATCTACATAGGGTGTCTCTACTTTGTACAGGTCCAGCTAAATGCCCGAATGCGAATATTATAGGGTACGAAAACGGTATTATATCGGCTGTGTGCATTATAATGTTCATGTTTTTATCGGTAGAAAAGAAATCCTGTCAAGCCCACGTGGTGAAGTGTTAACGAAACTATTACTCGCCTTATAACGCCCACATGCTATCAAGATCGTTCTCTTAACAATCCTGCAACTTAACCAATAAGTATCTTATTTTTGCACAGTTAAATGAATCGTGTACAACGAAGGTGGTATGTTGCACCACAACAACGTGAAGTATCACTGGGAGAGTGGCAACAGACCAAATTGTATTAAATCCGTGCTAAACGAGCAAGATTTCTGGAGAAAATTAAAACAACAATATACCCCTACTAAGATACTGCATTCTGCAAGCGTACATTTACAGGCAATAACGAAATAAATGGAAAAGGACTACATTACTGGTTTAAATATGACGTAAACCAAATGCAAAATCTGCAAATGGTTCATTTTCCCGTTGGGTAGAAATATTGGACTCCATTCGGTGGCAATGCGACCGGAATGCTACAAGTTAAAAGAAAAATTGCCCTCGTCTAAAACTTCTAATGTACACTTCTGTGTTTTTATACATGTAGCGCCCATAACACGTAAATTCAGCTACGCCCACCCATTTGTTTGCTCGTCATAAAATAATAAAAACTGTATACAGGGTTGGCATTGATATTATCAATTAGCGCTCGATAGCAATACGTTGAACACATCGGATTATGATTGATATACGGGTTGAACGTTGGAGAACTACTTTTGTAAATGTCACCTATTCGTCTACTGACGAAATGGTTACTAAAATTTCAAGACATGTAGCTACAAATACCGATCATACACCTACGAGAATCTTGTAGAATACCATCTGCATTTAAGAAACACAAATTTCGAGAAGTGGCGATTGGAAAATATGAAACACGGCGCGTTGAAAAGCTGATGATGTACAGCGCTGCGCTGGGTAAATGAGTAGCAGAACACAGTTCAGTCATCAATGGAAATATTGCGGAAAAGGTAGCTCATACTTTCTCCGTGGTGTATTCGCCTGATAGCTTCTGATAGTATGAATGAAATGTCAACAGTCTTAATCTTATGACATTGCAACTTCTGTAGCTCATGTGGTACCGTATTCGTAACAACAACCTGAAAATTAATGAAGTACAACATGAACATTAAAGTTTACTTTTTCAACCAAAAGGTTGCAGGTTCAAAACTGGTTGCTAACTGGTCGGTTGTGTCCTTGGGCAAGGCACTTACTGGACATTGCCTGATCCCAGCGGATAAATGGTTTCTGCCTAATTAAAGAAATGTTTGTATCATACACAACACAATGCAATAGCTCCGATAACCCGACCGTGGACGTAAGGTGATCTGATGACTGCCCGTGTATTAACCCCTTTGGTTTTTCTATTCACAGGATTAAACATGAGTATCCCATCCTATCCTAAATGCAGCTATGTGAATAAAGTAAGGTGATAGTTCTAAAATTTAACAATGATTTTAGAATAAAGAAATTGAAAACACAAAACAAAATTATCGAATTTAAATACTCTTAATCCAACCTCATCAATGGAAGAATCTTCCAAAATATGTGGAGCATCCAAAGATAACAGGCCATGCGTTGCCATGACATATACCTGGAATATATACAAAATTAGGCATTTGTTATATTTTATTACACAAACAGTTACTTTGTATGCACCCCTCTCTTTCAAAATGTCAGCTGCAGCAACAAAAGGATCCACGTCATCAATGATGTCATCCTTAAAAAGAAAATTTTTTAACAAAAAAGTGTTTTTTTAAATTCTGATTACTTACTAGTATTTCAATATTATTAATTTGGACACATAAAAACTAAATTATAAAGATTAAGGTTTAAAATAAAAAAACAATATGCATATGGAAAATAAATATTTAGAATCATATTTTGTAG
Source organism: Ciona savignyi (assembly GCA_000149265.1). Lineage (NCBI taxonomy): Eukaryota > Metazoa > Chordata > Ascidiacea > Phlebobranchia > Cionidae > Ciona > Ciona savignyi. The sequence goes on along the minus strand of CH002822.1, from coordinate 285,827 downwards.
ATTAGGTTATATATATTATCAAAAAATATGTATAGTGTCCTAAAATTGCAAATTATCACTAAATAAGACATTAGGTTACCTCCAACGGTAGTTATACAATCTGATTTAGAGCATTTTTTCTTTGTGTGTAATTTATACATATGTGAACTTGAACGCACATGTAGATGAATGCACACCAGACTAAACCCACATGGAATTAAACACTCACAAGGTTGAACCCCGCTGAGTTTGATATCGAACAAGATTGAATGCAAATTACATTTAAAGCATACAGGCAAAGTTTAACCCCTGACCTTATGTACAAAATAATGTCGGAATTTCATTTATTGCAGGTTTAATTACATTTGGATTAAATTTCATATGGGTTTAGTGCTTCGGCCGTTACAAATCAGTATTTCATAATGAACTTACAACGATGATGGCGATTTTCCCACCCACATCACCAACAACATTAATTGGAGGCTTTTCTTTTGCAGTCAATACTGGAAATACAATAAGCAATATACAGAATGCAGCAATCATATAGTTTATAAATATGACTACATAGGAAAATAATTATTTGGTTTCATGCGCAAAAAAGAACATCTAATTTAAAAGATTCCCATTCTAATTAAAAAATAATCCAATTAAAAACATGGTAATTTAAGCTAAGTAGCATGCGTTTGCCTACATGGTATCTCGAGCTGTTCAAAGTGGCCAGTTGAAACTGTGCGTATTCTCTGGCCGTGTCGCAATGATTCTACAAATGCGGATATATAAATGTAATGAATGATCCCCGCAAATTAGGGTGTGTGTGATATATTCCATTATCAAGCGTTATTTACATTACAACAAGATGAATGATGTATAACAAACGGAATGTCATGAAGGTTTTAATCTTAATCAACATTTTTAGGTTTGCAGCACATCCTACATTGTCATAAAGCATACAGTTTTAAAGCATGACAGCTGATAAGTACAGATTTTGATTTTAGATTAGCTTACATTTTATGTACCCACCAAATATACAGGTTCAAAGTACACCGGTAAAGGTGATGTCACTCTCACACACAAAACATTAAATTACGTGGAAGAGTGAATCCTGGAGGCCATGATGACTCAACACTTTTAAAATCTCCTCCGGCTCTTTGGATTGAACTTCCGGATGGTCTTCCTCCCGCATCCTGAGGAGGAGGGGAATGCCTCCCATCCTCCATATCAGAATCAAAATCCTGAGGTTCTCCATGGATCACAGCGATTCCCAATCTCAAACGTTCGGCAAAGGATTGTGCTTTCTTAGCAGAAGCTGGAGTTTTGGCCACGATGACAGCATTTCTATAATCCGGAATCTGTATGTAATAATATCAAATCAATGTTTTAAATGCTTTAAAAATACAAATTTTAAGCTACAAACGTAAATACAAATAAACCAATTACTTGAATATATAGAATCTACACCTTCCATTTGTATTTTAAAATAGGCCTTTACAACAATCAAGGTATTTACCTGATCTTGTATATATTGAATTAGAAATGGTGAAGCCCTCAAGTTATCAATAGGAACATCAAAGAAACCCTGTATTTCTTTTTGGTGAAGGTCCATAGTGATTATATGGTGGAAACCTACAGATAAACAAGAGATGTTAAGAAGAGAATCAAAGTCAATAAAAAATATCAGTCAAGAAAAACATTATGCATTAACAATTAAATTAAAGCAATATTAATTTGTGAAAATCTTTGGTGACAAAGTGACACAGCAGACAACTGGAACAAAGTGTTCTAACAAACGGAAGAGGCAGATGACATTATAAAATTGATTAGAAAAATATATATTGGTACCGAAACCAAATTAGATAATACAAAACATAAAGTTATGCATATATAGGTGAACAATGCAACTTGTTACCAGCTTTGCAGAGCATAGAAGCCACGAGTTTTGATACAACTGAACCTCTTTTTCGCATTTTGCATTGTTTAGAATATGGAAGGTAGGGAATCACTCCAATGATTCGTTTAGCTGAAGATGTATTGCATGCATATGCCATGATAAGCAGCTCCATAATCGCATCATTTACATCCCTGAAATGAAAGTTAGTGATCTCTTCAATTTCTAAGAACATGTATATTGAATAATGTCAAATATCAAGTGCATTTTAGTGCATTTACTTTACTTCGTTTTCAAAACTAGAATGCTTTCACATGCATCATTTAAATGAAGAATGCTTTCACATGCATCTAAAGAACAAAACTGTAATTTAAACTTAAACTGATAGTCAGTGGATGGTTACTTTTTCTATACATTGCATTATAGAAAGAGTCCCTTTATGATTGCTGTGTATATTATAAATAATATATTATATAATAATATATTTAAGTTCATTTGTAATAAAGAAGTACAGGAGATTAGGACAACATAACAAACCTGCTTCCAGTCTGCAGAATGAATACATCTTTTCCACGAACAGATTCTCCAATCTCGACTTGTGTTTCTTTGTTAGGTTTCTGGTAGACCGCACAAGTCCCAATCTTCACACACATTCGACTGTAAAGATGTAGTGAAAGGAAATCAATATAACAACAGCATATAAGATTAAGCATGGTATAAAAGAATACAGTCATGTTGTTTACATATAATGTGATCTTTATTTTTCTGAAGGCTTATTGTAAATGTAATTATTGGCAATAAAAACAGTTACAACTAATAAAAAAAAAATTAACGGTTTGATAATGTAAAGGTACTTTACTATGCATAATTGAATTCATAATTTAATATGTAACATAGAATTACAGTATTTGTTACTTGTAGCTAATTGAATCTTTTATTTTGTCAATCGTATTATGTTTTAATCATTTTACGTTTCAACTGCCATTGGTTATAAACAGCTGGGAAAACTAATTTAAGGAAAAGAGGAAAGAAAAAAGTTATTAGAGTTAGTTTTAAAATTATGGTTGGAGTTAGGGTTAGTTCTGGGTTTAGTGTTTAAAGCAGGGTTAGAATTAGATTCCATAATTTTAGTGAGCAGTTTCTGTCCTTTTCTCCTTTTAGTATTGCCCCCAGTAACATGACAAAATACTAGAGAGACATGATAAGAGGACTACTTCGTGCTCGATGTGCAAAAAATAAGGAGTCGTGTTCGTGATAAACGCGTGCTGCGCAAGTCATTGAACTAACTATAAAACCTTATTAGCTGTTCAAACGGTTTACCTTGCTACAAGTCGTGCAAGTTCTTGGTGTGAATTCCCGGTAAACAGAAGCATTTCTTTTCCTGCATCAGGATAGGCGTTCATATTGCCAGTTGATTGTTATCAACACGTTATGCCTAGTAAAGAAACTAGCTCGTTATAGTTATAACACGCTTTATTGTTTTTACTTTAACCCAAGTAGTGTGGGTGGGATCTAATCTACAAATGACATATATCCTATTATGCACGGGGTAATATGAAACAACCGATTTCCCTAATACAACGACCGCTTTCTTTTTTCTATCGGTGTTACATTAGATTTCCAAATAATAAAAATGCTAAGAAAAAGTAAAATCGTGCGTATGTCCGACCGATCAGTTTGGCAGGTGAGTGCAACGCTTTTCAAAAGTTTGCAGTTTTTGAAAGTGGTTATTATCATGTCGGTTGTGTCCTTGGGCAAGGTACCTAACGAAAATTTCCTGAACCCAGCGGATTGCCTGGAGCCGGGGCATGTCTAATCAATCAGTCAAACTATATGTATTGTACTGGCTCAGCTTGTAATCTAAAAATAAAGAAACTTTTCGTAAAGAGTCGGATTGCTATTGGAGTTTTGGCTATGGACTGTTAGTTGGAGATGGCAAGGACAGATCTAGTGCCAGCAATAGCCAATGGAGGTAAATACGAAATAAAAAAAAACATGTACCGGTACCCCAAAACACACTGCAATAGCTTCGGTAACACAACTGTAAGCGCGAGATGATCCAGCGATTTACCGTGTGTAAACCCCCCTTGGTTTTCCCATTTACGGGAATAAACAAGGATAGGACTGAATAGAATATGATATTGATCATTATCCTAGGGAATGGGATAACGCAAAGGGTGTTATCACACGGACAATCGACAGATCACCTCGCAATGATGGAAGGGTGCGTTCTCACACGAGTATTCGTCAGGTAACCTCGAGCACACCATCGGGTTACCGGAGTTATTTCAGTGTATTGTGTATATTCTAACGTTTATTAAATTTTGGCATAACCCTTTAAACCACTAGGTTATGGCAATTTCTACAAAGTGCCTTGTGCGAGGGCACAACCGACTAGGTGAGAATCTGCAAACCCTCGACTGATAGTCGACGCACTACATCATCAAACTATGAGGTCGGACTAAGAAAGCTCAGTTTAGTTCGGAGCGAAACATTTTATATACTGCAGGTGACTGGCTAAAGCTGTTTAACGGGTTTTAGAAAATCTACTGATGAGAATTTCCAAGACAAGAATGGCAGAACTGAATGGCGTATGCTAAGGCAAACTGAATTCATTGTACCGCAACACTTGGTTTGTTCATGGCTTTCAACTGTTATAATGTTAGTATTTCTTTAATTTTTAAAATCAGTGGTACAGCAGATTCAGCGAGTTTCATCTTTTTACCTTACATCAACCCTCTTCTAATCAATCAGAGACGAGTGCTCAAAATCGCTATATAATGTTAAAACACTATGGGGCTATTAGGCCCTATAATACAAAAACATCTGCCAGTATTTTGGAATTTCCTTCCACGACATTCTTTGGAAACAATTTATCTTTTTTACCACACTTACTAAACAGTATAAAATGAAGCAGACATGTTTCTGTTGTTTTTAAAACAACAGGCACCGAAAATAATATAAATTCAATTTTTGAAATTAGGGTTTCAAATGTATGCAGCTGTATATTACTGCTGAAGTTAAAATATTACTGCTGCAAGGTAATGTTTACTGTTTATTAAATTTATTAAAACATTAAATCTCAACAAAATATGGTATTCCAACTAATTTAAGTAAGTTTGTACTGACAAAATGAACATATTATGTTTACATTGTTACATTGTTATCTGTAAAAATAGAAAAACTTGGCCAGAAATCGGAATCAAGTTGTTACATATACATTATACAATTACTATCATGATTGCAGCACACATTATTTAATTGAAGCTTTGAAGAACTTTAAGAAGACATGTAGAATCGATATATTAGTGCAACACCAAGTGCCACTAGTCCAGGAATCAACCAGTTGCTCAGTCCACTGAGAAATAAAAGCAAGAAAAGTTAATAATAGGAAATTTTCTTATTTATAAGTGTTAAAATTAAAGCTGTAGATTTATTCCTTTATTGTTTGGTCGATGCAGAATTTCATCTTTATTTGTGTCTTTAAAACGAAAAAGAAACATTTTTGTTTGAGTTAACTTCAGCACACAAAAGATAATATGTGGCCAATTCCTGATTGACGAATTATTAACCCCAGTACAGCAAAGATTTGGAAGTTTAAAATATGTGTATTGAAAACACAAGTAGTTATTTTCGGCCAAAAAACCTGGTGGTGTCAATGTCAAGAGACACAGCACATATTCAAAAACCTCTTCAAATGGAAGGAAACACTTTCTATATATTTTAGCATAAACTTATTTTTAAACAGCTCAAATAAAAACAGCAAGTTAAATGACAACTAAACTTACTTAGCCTTCTTATGAAGCTATTGCAATGAGCAGGATGAATTTTTGCTGTCGAAAGTAACATTCATATTGCAATTTATTTTACAAATGAAGGGTTTGCATTGCAAGAGTTCATAAGTTTAGTTCAAACTTATGGAAGAAAAACAAAATCGGTGAATATTCAGTAAAAAAGAAAACATAATCGACAAAAAAAGGTTTAAATAAATATTTCCAAATGGCTACCTTTGGGTAAATTATAATTAGAGATTTTCTTACCGCTGAAATAATAAAATGGACTTCAACAACTTTGCAAACTAAAACCACAGCAAACAACAACAATAACAATAAACAACATATAAAACAAGAAGACATATTCTAATTTAAAACAACCAATGAAATTCAAGATCATATATAAATTATAATAAAAATATATTTACAAATAAAATTATTCACTATAATAGCAACTAGCAATATTCAACTTTATATTAATTTACCTTAGTGCAAACAGGGTTAAATTTTATTAAAACATTATTTTTTTTATGGGTAGTTAGCACTTCATTTTTCAGTTCTATTTTTTTCACTTAAAAATATAAAACTACATACAGTACAGTCAATTGCATAACAAAAAAATACTTTTAGTCATTTACATTATTTTTTTATACATCACAATTTATTCCCAGGTAATTTAAATACAAGTACCGGTATATAAAATGCTGTGTGAAAATAATATAAATTAAAAAATCAACACCAACCTTCCTTGAGCTTGATCACTACCGAGGGTGACATATTTACT
>CH002822.1:233096-277821 GCA_000149265.1 Ciona savignyi | reverse complement strand
AATTCATTCAAATATCCATATCATGGGTCAGTTGAAAATATCTAGATTCAATGTGGCTGAAAATCGTCTAGGTATGGGTAACCAAAGTTTAAGGTAGCAGGTAAATGTATCTTACTTATTTTGAATACATTAACAGCATCCAATGCCCTTGATACATACACAACTTAAAATTTCCCAAATCGACCACTCCACACACGGTACCTTTAAATACTACAGGACCGCTTGGATCGCATGGAGCGCTTAGATCGCTTATTATACTTCGTAATTACAAAAGCCATGATATTAATGTTAGGGTTGGGGTTAAAGTTAGTTCTGGGGTTGAGATTAGGGTTTGGGACAGGGTTATAATTACTTTCCATAGCAATCTTAGTGATCCAAGCGCTCCAAGCGGTCCTGTAGTATTTAGAGGCACCCCTCCACACACACTTTCCCGAATGTCAAAACCTAGTTGCAATTACATACAGTTTGAAACTTTCAAATGAAAATGTTCCAATAACCATATTTAATACTTTGGTCTTATTAATAGATTATTAGGTCTTAACCGTAACTCTTTTATGCAACCATATATATATGATTGTTGGGTTCACAACATTTTTTTGTGTCACACTATTGTTAATCTTATGTCAAAGTTTAATTAATAAAGGTTTATATACACTCTTAGTCTCAATAATTTCAAAGAAAACAAAATGACCTACTAAAATATATAAAATATCTTACTTCTTCTAAAAACTTCGTCAAATCATATACTTTATTATGAATAATAATCCATGCAGATTGAACATTGTTGTGCTTTTTAACTTCTTCCAATCGATAAATCTTTTTTTCTTCACATTCAGCCATTTTTTAGTTTATTAAGCCACGACTTGAACCTAAAATAAGTGCACAGTTTACAGTTATACCAAAATACCCATTAAATTCTACCATATCCAGCTAGCCTAAATGGCAAGGCGTCAGATATTATGCGACACTGGAGGCGGTTTCCTAAGTTATTATCGAATATAACTAATCCAATAGTATCACGTACGCATATTTAAATAACCGGCATCTCCAGTCATAAACACGCATGAGAGTAATAATGATTTGCAAATTTTAAGCAACTCACAGATCAAAAACCGATTAGTGTTTCCAATGTGTTTTAGTATTACGCAGATGATCAACAGTAATTATAAGTTTTATTATAACCGTTTTATTTAACAAAAATTATATTTCTATTAAAAAGTCCAACAAAATTGTAATAATACAATAGTAACATTTTTCTAACGGATTTATTTTTAAAATTTGCTTCAATGATATTTTTATAATTTTCAGGAGCAACATAATTTGAACTTTGACCCAGCGACGGCGGAACGAATGTAAACAAAGTAGATATTAATGAAGGTTAATGTAATGCAAAACTGTCATATTTATTTTGACATATCACACCGTTACGTTTAAAACATATATAATTAGATGTGATTGGTGAGTTTGTAGATACAAATTAAAGTGCGTTTAAAACATTTCTTATTCCGCCAAAAGCCATGACCATGCCCCATGCCTACTTTTTCAAATGGTTTAGGTTAGAACGCGATATTGCACAATAGACAGTATCAGTATGTGTGGTAGTTACTGCATGATTGTGTTTTCAGACTAAACTTTAATTAATTTAATCAATTTTGAGTAACACATATGTAATTAACTGTTAGAAATAATAAGTTTTGTCGGAATGTCCGGCTCGTTGGTCTAGTGGTTAAGTGCGTGGCCTTTCAATCGAAAGGTTGCAGGTGCGAAACTGGTCGCTAGCTAGTCGGTTGTGTCCTTGGGCAAGGCACTTTACGGACATTGCCTAAACCCAGCGGATTAATGGGTTCGACCAAATTAAAGGAACGTGTCTATCATAAACAACACACTGCAACAGCTCCGGTTACCCGACAATGGGCACGGGGTGATCTGATGATTGACCGTGTGTTAACCCCCTTGGTTTCCCATAAACATGAATATCCCCCCGAATCCAATGTTTGTACATTTAACACAAAAATTAATAATAAGCAATAACACAAAACGAATATATGTTTTACCACCGCAACAACAATGTGCAAAAGTGTGATGTGCAATTTCGTTGTTTTCTTTTTCTTCCAGTTTTAATTATTATCTATGATATTTAAGACAATTTTTTTTCTTCAATTAATATTCATGAAATAAAAAAATATTTTGTTTGTGTTATATTTATTTTGACATTTCATTACCAGTATTTTACTATAAAATAAAATTACTTGATAAATTTGTGCTGCACAACCCATTGGACAACACTGTTTTAATTGAGGTTAAGAAACTTTAGTAAAAGGCAAGCTATAGGTTTTAACCTTATGGGTTACCTCACACAAAAAAATAATTACTAAACTACACTCTAATGAATACATTTCAGCTTCTTTACTAGATTTTTTAATCATTTAAAATGGAAAAGTGGAAGAACTATGTCGTTTCTGGGATTTTAATGTGCATTTCACGGTTTCCATTTTGGGAAGCTTTATCTACCATAATGCTTTTGGGTGAAATTGAGACTAAAACTAACAGGAACCTAAGGGTTTCAACCTATTATGTTTACGTGGATGCAGCAATTCTGATTCTATGTGGGACTTTTATGTCATTTCAAGCCTCTGCCCGTCGTTCTGCATCTATAATTGCTGCTGTTCATCTAGTTATTCGCACTTTTGTGCAGTTCCACTTACATCAACTTAAATCAGAAGTGCTCGTTCATATTCTGCTGCGAAATGCTGGGGTTGTTGCATCTTATTTCTTACTTGCATCTGGGGTGGGCACCACGAAAGCAAAGCACAGATCATTAGTCAGTGTATCATCCCTTCTCATTGCAATCATGTTTGCTGTAATGACTGTGTTGCTATGGACATCCGACTTCGAGCAAACTTTCATCAAAAATGCTTTACCTCGACAAGTACAAAAGAAGATTTCGCTAAACCTCTTGTACACTATCCTTGGGGTTTGCATGGGTGCTTGTGCATTGCTTTTCACTTCACATGGAAAAGGAGGGGTTCAGGCAAGGCGATTTGCTTTGATCTTTTGGCTTCTGATGATTTGCCCGTCAGATTTTGCCTTCTCAAGAATGAAGACTCATATTGAAGTATGGAGCCACTTGAGACTAATGGCTTCAAGCTTTTGCACTCTGGGAACAATTGTTGTTTTAAATTGTTTCAAATAAGGATTGAGACTGCAGTTATACAGTTATTTTTTTAATCCAGAAACTTGTTGATTTTACTTATGAATCGTCACTGTATTTAAAAGATTTATCCAGAGCAGGGGTGATGCACAAAAACAGTATGGAAAACTTTTCATGTTTTTTTATCATTCAATCGTTAAACCAGACTTAAAAAGTATTTTTTATAACAAAATAGCATTACCTATTCGAACTAATTTTTTTTATTTGGAATTTTTTTAATTTTTTATTTTATCTGTAATGACCAGATGTATTATGCAACACTATTTTTTATTTGAACCAATGTGGCTAGCAAAAATTTGTAAACAAAATTATCGCAGATTTTGTATTCCAGATGGCAACATAAAAATGGGTAGTGTGCGGGTGTTAAACTTTGAAGTATGCGGTAAAGTACAAGGGGTGTTTTTTCGGAAGCACACAAAGAAAACTTGTGATAAACATGGAGTGGTTGGGTGGGTTTTAAACACAAAACACGGAAGTGTACAGGGTATGTTGGAAGGAACAAATGAAGATGTGTCTAAAGTGTAAGTTTGTACATCTATAAATATAATTAGAGAGTCCTTTTCAATGTTCATTGTACCATACAACAATGCTCATCATCAAAAGCTTCAATTACTATGTAAAAATGTTTAAGCAACTATTATGAATATTAAACAAACTAATTATTTGTAAAAACCCAGTGGTTGGTAAACGTTATGCTAATTGGCTCAATTCCACAAAAAAAACAGCAAAACTTAACACTAAACTGCCTTTCGCACTTCAGGAAAAACTGGATAAAGAATGTTGGTAGCCCAAGGAGTAGAATTGATAAGTGCTTAATTCTCAATGAGAAATCGGTTGATACCAAGTCACATTCTCAATTCATCATCATAAAAGATCCGATTGAAGTGGAAAAAAAAACTTTCAAAACTTAAAAACTGTGTAATTGTGTCTTTTTTTAATAGAACTGTGAATTGCGCTGCAATGTACTGTGAGTTTAATAATACATTTTTTACAAGTCTAATTGCTGCCTGGCTGAAAGTGAAAGGTTCTGGTATTGGTATCCAAAAAAGGACAAGATTTTCTAAAATAAAGCATACTTTTAATGTATGGGACAAATAGCCCATGGTTGGCAGTACGTGCAAGGTGAGCACAGTAAAAGATTTTAACAAAACTAAAAAAGCACCATTAAAATAATGCAGTACCAGTTAAAGTGGTGGAAAATAAATATAAGTACAGGAACATTGTACAGAAACACATCAAATGCATTGTCCGGCATAAAAAGCTAAATTGCAGCAGCTTGACCAATACTGACAGTTCATACCTGAAACAAATATAAAGTCACATTAATACATTCACATGAAACAATAAAACTGCATGCAGTGACAAAACCAACTCTGAAATGCCTGGTTTCTTTAAGCATGAATTTAACAACACCAACAAATGTAGCAGGTTTATTCAAATCTAAATATGACAATTAGTGAGTTAGTGACTTACTGGATATAGGTCACTCCAGATTTGATCGTTGATCAATATCATGCAACCAAAAGCGACTCAGACTGCAATAATGAATATGAACATGCAGTTAATACTGTATCACATGATAGGTTAAAACTGTGCTTTAGGACTTAAAATTATTGGTGGCGGAACACTACAAATGGAATTAATGAAGGTAATGTAATGCAAAACTAAATTCACTTTCAAAGCGTACAAGATTCTTAGTGCATGAAATTACAGTTAAATGATGTTAGTCATTCTTCAAGCAAATTGCACACACCGAACAAATGTGGAAAATTTAGCTTACCGTCGTCACATATTGCCTGGCTGGTGGTGGCACGCTATCAGGTGATTCCTCAGTGGTCGTTTCAGTGGAATTACACACAGACGGGGGACCTTCGCTTGTTGATTCTGTGGTATTAAGATATAAAATGAGTTTCTTCTAAAAAAATATGAGTTGGATACAAAATCATCATATACACAGAAATACAAGGTGTTTTCAGTGCAACTGCTTATCTTTACAGATAAATTTATTTGTGTTTGAAAAATACATTACTAAAAATATATAAATTTAATAAAATGAATTTAATTTAAAGTTGAACCCACCACTGCATTCTTCATTTTCATCCTCCGCTATGGCATGGAAATCGCAGTACGCCATTGGTGGATTCAAACCAGCTAATCGGGAGTAAGAATCACCCTCTCTTGAAGTCCATGAGTGAGCGAGGCTGAGAGAGGAGATGATCGAACCGGATTGGTTCCCTCCGGAGCCCACAGAAGATGTGGAAGATGATGTTGAGATGGTGGAATGAGGTCTCTTGCTCGTTGAAGTATGGTCGAAGCTGGAAACGGCAATCGATGCACGAGTACGGGTGCGAGAGAGCCGCTCTGAGACATCCATAGATGTGGAGGAGATAACAGAGCGATCGGTGATCCGATTCTCATGCGAATCAACCAAGTCAATATGCGGTTTGCTTCCAACACCCATCACTGTCATTTCCATTTTTCGATTGTCTGCAAATAAAAATGGTCAAAATCTTGTACCTGCACTAAAATTGACCTCTAACACATCGGTAATACACAGATAAAATACCTTTATTCCGAAGTGCTTGCTTCCACAGCATTCCACGGATTTCTTCCACCCATCCCCGTTTTATTGCTTTCGTTCCACTTTGCAGAATGAAGCGATCCTGGTTGGCTTGTGATCTTCTTCTACGAAACCAGATCTCAAACTTGAAACCAGAATCGCCAATATTTTCCGTGATGCCAATCTCTTGCGTCTAAAAGCAAATATTTTTCATTTTAAACGATTTCTTCATTAAACAAAGAAGTTTTTCAAACAATTATCCATCTAAGTATCAGTGAGATTTTGAACCTTGTTGCAAAATTAAAATTGCGACTTATGCTATTTAATTTTTATAAAGACAACTCTATTTTGATGGTCAAAATCAGTTTACAAATAAAAAAATACTTAATATTACCTTATAACTGCATTTGTATTGGTAAATATCATGACCACCATGGACATGGATGGGCTTGCTAAATAGGATCAAGTCCTCAAATAGAAATACACGTCGCACATATTTTCTTCTTCCAGATGTGATCACAAATTGTTCCTGATATAGGTTGTTTAAATTTAGAACCAGATATTAAAAAAGAGTCAATCAGGTTGAATATAAATAAACTCTAGTAAAACTGGAAGATAAGTGTCACAGGTCAACTGCAAAAAAAGTATTGTTCCGTGGGTTTAATAAAGATTTCTACAAAATTAACAGCAAATAAAACAAAAATTTAAATTTACCACTAGTACAATAACTATATGAGAGTAAATAGAGGTATCACCTGCCGTAGTAAATTTCCTTGTTCTTTCAAATTAACATCACAGTCTTGTATGGAGGACATTGTGAGAAGGTCGTTACCATGGCGAAGCTGAAACTTTACCATTTCTTCTGCTTCCTTCAAATTGCGCTCATCGGAACCAGTGACTCGTTTGGCCATTGCGTGCAACAAGAGGGCATATTTACCTGAAACATGAAATATTTTGAAAACACTAAACAAAACTTGCTTGTTTTACATGAAAGATAGCACCTTTTTGTAGCACCAGGCAAAATATTACACATTTACTATGTTCTGCTATTATTAGTGATCGTTGCATTACTCCACAAATGACACATTAATGCTTATTTCTTACCCATTCTCTGTACAGGCTTCAGCAGGTAGGAGGCAAGGTCCATTTTATCTTTCAATTGCAATTGTTTAGCTTTGAAGAACTCATTTCCGTGTTCCTGCAGTAGCTCATCTGACAGCGGCTTATTTTTACTGTACAGGGCATACAAACCAAAACTTTCTCTCTGTGATAAAATATAAGCAATAAGTACAATGTACATGCCAAACACACAAACTAGTAAATTATGCATTTGCATACTGTACAAATAGAAAGCCAAAACATTTCACTGCTGTGCAGTTTTACATAGAAGTAATCCCATAATAAGCAGGATAGGTCAATAGTTGACCAAACCTTAATCACAAGGTCCACTCAAACACATGTTCAGTAGCTCATCTGATTTTAAAAAGCATGTTGTTGCTCTTAGTAATGTGTATACTAACTTTCAACAACAAACTCACATGCATTAGAAACACTTTCGCGACTTGGCTAGGATTCCCGTTGCAGCTTTCTAAGTCTTGAAGAAAGTAGCCGCTGTGGAATTCATTGATCTTTTCAATGTTTCCAAAAATAACATTCCGTTTGCATCGCAACGCTTGAGGAATGTCCAGTCTGCACATCTCCGGGAAATAATTCTAAAATAAACAAATTCAAATTTAAAAAGCTGCATTACCTGACATGATATCTATCAAAACAAAACAGATCAAACTCTGTTTCTAAAACTAGTTTTTCATTGCATCAGAGACAAAATGAGAAGATGCTATTAGTATATTACATACATCGTTAATATATTTCATTTTACCTCTATAACATAGTTCAGAGATTTAACGTACTCCTGTTCAGTTGATAAAAGTTCTTCTATAATCAGTGAAACTTTCCTGAAATATAGAAGTTTGTCACAACATTTCACATTAAAGAAGCAAAAATTAGGCAAAAAAAAACAAAAAAAAAATTAATTGATAAGGAAATATGGTTTATAAAACAGAAACTCACGATTTGCCTGTTGTGTCCGGCTCTTCCACTTGCACAGGAGAGCCTATTGTTAATGTCGTGCTCGACTGTGTATGATGACTATGATTAAGCAAAGGGCGGCTTTGGTGATTTGGTACACTGGAAGATTTCTTGAGCATTTTTCTGGCAGGTTGAAGTTTAGGGTGATGAGACTTTGTTGGGGTGGCTGAGAAACTTGAATTCGGGGATGTTTTGTCATCTGTTACACTTCTAATGCTGCTATCGTCCAACGCGGACTCCGTACATGATGTCTCAGACATTGTCTCACAAGATGTCCTACTTTCCATCGAGTTAACGCTAGTTCTACGATCAGAGCAGTGCGAACTCGCTCGTTCATTTTCCACGTCATCTTTTCTTGCCCCTGACTGAGCGGCTTTGTCAAGTTTTTCACGATTTTTCATCCGGAATGATGTGCTTCTCTTCTTGTTACTCGCTTTAATTTGTGCTTTCGCCTGTAGAATGACATTGCAAATTTAATAAACAAAAAATACAGCCGCTATATATTTTTTTGATATGTTCTAGTAATATTTGTTTTAAAGATTTGATTAGTAGGTGTCCACAACAGTACATGTCAATAGAAAATGCACCTTTGCTATTAGCTCCCTTCGTTTAGTAAAAAGTCGAGTTGTTTCTTCATATTTCTGTTGTGCGAATTCGCACTGTCTCAAACACTTTACATTTCCATAGCATGTCGCCAGTTGTAAAATATCATTGAACTGTTCCTGTGAACAAGGAAGTAATAAGTATATGAAACGCACAACGCTTTTAAAAATAAGGAAGTTACCAATATCACTATAACATAAATGTTATAAAAGCCTCATAATAGCGTTAATTACCTGTGATATGGGTTGGTGTTGCTTCATATAGTCGTCAAACTTATCCAACATTTTCTGACAGGCTTCCAAGGACAAACATTCCTCCATATTTAGAAGCGCCATGAACTTCATCCCATTTAACGCCCATGAATATGCCTGGAGGAGATATGAAACTCATGTGAAAAAATAATAAAGCATTGTTTTATTTCGTCCGAAATTTACATCAATCAATCTTGCGTAATACGCCACCAGCGCATATATACGTAATAACGTTCTGACGCCGAGGTTTTTGTGGTTCACATTATCCTAGAAGTGATCGCTTTTTCTTAGTTTAGAAATTACGTTAGCCATCCATATCACAAAGAAATCAGTGTTTTTTTTAAATCGAAACCATCGACGTCAGTACTTTCGATGCGGAACAGAGATAAGTTGTTGATAGACAACAGTGAATCAGATGTAGGAGGGAACAAGGTGTACGAATCCACCCACGCATGACGCTCCCGACTTCAACCTACTGATCACCGAGCTAATTCACGTATGACGTCATCGCCGTACGGACGCTGACATTACATCATAAACACGAAAATACGACCGTAAATCTGATGGATTTTACTGAAACGTGAACCAAAATGTAGCAGACACAATGAGTTCAAGCTGTTTATTATAACAAGAGAAGCAAAGCACACCCGGCGATACCGAGCCGCCAATCAATTTGATTAAGCTTTTCTAAAAAAATGACAATTACATCAGCGCTGGTCCCGAAGGCACTTATTAATAAAGATTACAGCAAGGTGTAGCGAATAGTGATATCGGGAGGGAGTGCGATTTGTGAAAATTACACTTCGCAGTTTTGAAAACTTCGCCGAAAGGGTGCAATTAATCCGTAAAACACGAACTCTGAATATACACTTTGTAATCCTGGTCAGTAAACTAAACCGCAAAATTGGATTTCAAAACCGAAGACTGGTAGCGGTTGATTAATTTGCACTTACGTTACAGATCAGTAGTCATTTGACTTGCTTTATAGATTGCGTTAATCCGGACAAACATATGTATAATACAGACCTTGGACTTTGTGGAGTTCCCCTTTAACTAATTAGAGCTATTGCTTTACCATGCTCTTACCTTGTCAATGAATTTGTACATCTGCGTCGTCGCTTCAACTTCATGCTTCTTGGTCTCCATTTCGTCGACTATTTTCTTGAGTTCTTCTGCTGCGATTTTCGTTCTTTGTATATGTTGAGGTTCGTTCAAATATCCGAGCTTATTCAGGTTATGAGCTTCGGTGAGCAGGCAGTCGCACTTAGCATACTCTTTCTGTGGAAACATTAGATCGTTCAATACATAACTCCGGCACGTTGTGGCACTAAAGGGAGCAGCGAATCACAAATGACAAATAAACACAAAGTCGTATCCTAGCTATTTAGTATGACTAAGTACATTGGCATCGTGACACTTAAAATTGAAATCCTCACAGGGGCATTTGTAATCCATACAAACCATTCTGCCAATGGCCGCTTATCAATAGTATATAGTAGTAGAGGTACACTATTAAATATCGACATCAAAGGCGCCAACGGAATAAAGGCACTTCTGTCGCCCGTTATCGGGGCGATACAATGACACAGATGCCCAGCCGTGGAAACAAAACTCGCGTGAAAGTCGGTCTAAGGAAATCGAATACCATCGGAGCAAAGGCCGATCCACGCGATATAATAATGACAGCAGCTGCTCAGCGGCTGCCGAATTTATTCTTCGGGCTGTAAAACAAATCTCCGGGCCGGACGGACAGAAATATCCCTGCAGTTTCCTGGCCTAAACAACAATTAACTTCATTTTGTGCAAGGTTATCAATCTCTCGACAAATATAACTTAAGAAATGGAAGACGGGCCAAAGGAGACCCTTGTTAGAAGTCGCGCACCGTGAAAAAGAATTATAGAAGCTAAATTTCCGGCCTTTAAAACCGGGCTAGTAATTTAGTAATCGGTGTTGGCGTTTTCCGACCCATGACGTCACGTGCTTGCGTTTCCCGGAAAGTGCAGTGCAGTTGACCCATGGCAGTCCCGCATGCTATTATATATTCCGTCGCGGTTACGCAATGTACTAATATGTGCATTTACTAGCTTACCCACGGTTTTAGTTTTTACTTGGGTAATGAGAAACGAATAAAAACGACGACGGAAAAACGTATTTGAAATTAAATCTTGTTTGGTGTTTATAAAACGACATCCTCTTTTCTAGCGTGATTTTGCTTATATTACTAAAACCTTACAGAAGCTTCAAAATTAGTCTTCTAGTCTACAACCCGGTACAAAGTTCGTCACCTCAATTGTTACGACACAATGGTTGATTCGACGAGACAAACGAGATAGCTGTGATTAAATGGGACACGGCGTTGAAGGGAGCACACCGAAACCAGCTTCTCTAATCGAATCACGCGCATAGTACGGATGCCACCAACAGCGTTGCTACGCAGAGGTTCTTACACGAATTCTCGCAATAACTTACATAGAATCAAGCTAAAAGCTAAAGGTGATATGGATAAGATCACCATTTGATTATCTTTGTCACGTTTTTAAAATCGAAATCTCGCAAATTATTCAACAAATAAACAGAAACGACCGCTGCACCTGCCCGACCGTGTTCTTTCACTAAATCGACTAGAATTTTGTTTTTAGGGAACGTTGCTGCCGAAAACAAAACAACAACAACTAATTGCGACGAACCTTTAATACTGTCTATTATTTCGTTTGACTTTCTTTTCTTACCCGCTAATATAGGCCATACCAACAAGATAATTGTTCAAATATTGAATCCGGAAACAGAACAACGCAATTACGGTTGGAGAGCAATCTGCATTTTGCGGCATAACGTTGAGTATTGCAGCTGTGTTTGAAGAATGGGGCGCCATTATCTCTATCGCCCTACTCCGGCATACTCTGTCTAACCGAATACTTGAACTGAGCACTCTGTTGCGAACTTTGATAAGGATTTCCAAACCTGCCCATTCCACATTACTTCACATCCAACCGCCTGAGAACTAACAGACTACGACAAAATGAGGTATTGTTCGGCCAGCGATAACGAAATACCGCACAATCCAAAGGAGATACAGAAACACGACCGAGTCTAAGTCCATGTCAATAGAGCACATATTTGCTAACTTCCAAACGAGACACTCCGAAAGACCATAAAGGATAACTAAATGCCTTGGAGCTAGTTCCTGATTCGCCGCTGACCTAACCACTGAGTGAACGGCTTCAAACTGAAAGCTGCGATCGGAAACTAAACAGCTGAGTGGTTCGGGGATTGAACACGGAAATCCAGCGGTTTGGTGAAAACGACTTAATCGACGAAAAATCGTCACCTGCCGTGCGAGCTTTCTGTGCCGCCACAGTGTGAATTATGTGGCGACAATCGCATCCCACTGCGCCACTTTGAAGTGAAGCGCTCGAGGGCGAACTCTAGAGCTGCTGCGAGGGAAAAAAGGCGGGAATCGGACGTCGAGCGGGCGATGACGCGCTGTTTACAGTGGACCGCGCTAAAATTGACATCGGAAATTTGCGATGCAGATTCAATGTTCCTCAGTTGGCGGCTGTGTCAACACCAAATCGTCAAAAACGAAATCGATCATCTAGCATCTAACGTGATCGAAACAAATTCAGTAAATCAAACGTTTTCTAAATTTGGTTGCACTTCAGAGCCATTATCTTAGCATGGTTAAAGCTTTTGTAAGAGTATTTTATCGGTCGGCCTAAGCAAATCTAGTTTCTTGTAGCTCTAATCCCGAGAACGCCTATTTGCATTGTGCATTCCGAAGCATATAGTGGCTTTTTAGGCAAACATTAAACCTGTCTGTTCTATGCGCGGGAGTTTCTCATTAAAACTACCGTTTTATTACCACTTCTTCATATAACGTAATTGTAATATGTGGTAGTCAGGCTTCAAACTATCCACTGAGCAATACACACGGTATATTTACACCAATCGCTTACTGTTAATTTAATAACTTTGCCGTACAAACACTACACACACAAAATACAACATTTCAACCAAATAAAACATTGATGATTAGATAGATTCGATTAGAATACAGGCGCAACCATTTTTTACCACTATTTTTATTAAAAACACCAACAATGAAAATAGCTTTTAAACTCATATATTCCCCTGGTATGTGTGCTCAATAACACTGACAATGTAGTTAAATAGTATTGTACATTGATTGCATTAACACTAATATACCATCAATTAAAAACAACCAATATAATAGAAATACACCATTTGTCAAATATTGGAAAAGTGAAACAAGGATTTTTGTAGCGGAACATAGCTATTATTGCACCTTGTAGCCGAACAGTTGGATTTCCCCCGTAATAGTCGCGGTTTTACGAACTCGGGAGAATTCCTTCGCTCGGCGATGGCGCGGTTTCGCAACAATAACCCGGTAATTGAATTAATAGGCGAGCTATTTTGAGTTAATTTCCGAATTGTGTAATAACTAGCTGACTTAATCACACGTTTCACGGCCAATTAAAATATAGGTGCTGGTTAGTAGCCAGCGGATAAGTTGAAAGTATCAAACAAAATAGTGTTTTTTTAGCTGTAACCCAACATGTATGACATGACCAACAACTGCATTATACGTCATATACCGTAATTTATATAGTTTGATTCTAAGTGTCGCTGCAATTAACTGAAACTCGGTATTTGCTTTTTTATGTTAAAAATAAAATTTTATTACTTCCATTCAAATCCTGCACCCGCACAAACAACGTCATTAAATAAGATGAAAATGAATTTTCGTTTTCTAGAAATTAATATGAAGCGCCCCCCACAGCACTGTTAACTATGGGCACAATCCAATATCTAATTCGAGAACAAAACCACAATTGAAAACTTCAGAGAGCGCAATCGGAAATAAAAGTGTTTGCTGACTCCCACAGCTCCCAAATTGACATTGTTCCCACGTTATGCGTGAGGTTTAAAGCTTGTTAAAACTGCCCTATCGATACCTTTATTACTGCCTCGCGTCAAGCTGCAACAAATAAAGCTACCACAATATCTATGTTTGCTGTGGGTAAGTTTAATAAACATATCACTTTAATTTTTTTATATGCCTTTAATCTATACGATGTATATACTTTTAGGCTCGTTTAGTTATTTTCATTATTTCGTATTCTTTCTTATTAGACGCATGTTCGCAAATTGTGGCTACTGAATATGCCACAAGCTCAGATAACTGAGGGCACACGGGTTTTACTGTGGTCGAGATACACCGTTCTGCTGTTCAACTATCTCTCTAAACGGCCAATTTCATCTAATTGGTGTTTTGTTTTCCTTGGAAGACCAACTATCGCGCTTGGAAGAAAAAATGGCGCGGAGGCAGACGTTTTCAAGAGTAGGCGGAGATTCTTAATCAGCCGCTTAATGGGCTTAATTTAACGGCGTTTAAACGTTTCGCTGATAGGCGGTGACGCTTTCTGCATGTAATTGCGAGCAAACATTCACGGGCAGTTGTAAAAAGAAAGGGAAGACGACAACGAGAGACTTCATTATGAAACAATCGCTTCCTCGTACAAACATTCTAGACTGTAATTATAACACGACAATGCAAATAAGTGACATTGGCTACAGACGGGTCAATGAAGGATCCCGATATGATCAGTGCAGCTAAGTAGTTCTCAATTGTTTATTTTCACATGGAGTTTACGGAAAGAATATTTTCCAAATAGGGTATCAGTTTGTAATATGCTAACCTGCGGACAGAGATTTTATCAAGGGCATACATGGTTTATAATGACCGCCAAATATGTTCATTCCAATCCATACATAAACACATTAATTAATACAGACAACAATTGGAAAGGTTGGGAACACACATGACCTTAGAATAACCTGTAAGTTGGACCGCACCCGAGACGGGATGTTGATATAAGATAAACGTATTTGGGCGCAATCTGAGAGCAGCGAGTCGGCAATGGGCGGCGTTTCGTTGTGTACTGCGGCGGAAACTTGTCGAAACCCCTTAAACTAAGTAGAAAACAACCTACTTAGTGCCAAGTTAGAGTGGCCATCCACCGAGTCGGCGTGGCCTCGACGACTATTTTTGACCCACTCCACGATGCTGCGTTAGCATTCATGACGTCACAAATGCGGCAAAATCGGGAAGAAAATAGGGAATAACTTTTCGTGGTTATTATGACACACGGGTAACTTATGCGCCAATAAGCCAAGTGGGCGAAGTGGCAAAGGTGTTTCGGAGCCATGTCTGGATTTTCAGGGCTCTAAGAACTCTTTAAGGCGAATCCGCGTGCTTACGCCAGTTGCTGAAGTACAGTTCGATCAAACGTCGCCGCAGTGGACAACTCGGCAAATAAAAGCCTCTCCACTTCTTATCTGCGCTCAGCAGGTCTTAAAATTTCCTTAACCTAACAGAGGTTAACCAATCGAAACCACGTCCGGTATGATTCCACCAATGAGGAGGCAGAGCAAATAAACAAACCCGCGGGTGGTCAAGCTGTCCACGCGAGTAACTCTTGACAAACAATCAAACAACACAACGTCATCATTATGAGCTCATAATACACGTCGAAGCAACGTTTTCACCCTAAATGCTGTGAAAAGAATTGATTTTCTAAACAAAAGCCAAATTGCAAAATTGACAATAATTTGGGAAAATACGGGCCTGTTTACATTTTAATCAATTTTACCACAAAATAAGTTTTAAGGAGTTTTTACTGAGGAAACTGGTATCGGTCACGCAGAACCTTCGTCAAACTATTTTCAAAAAACGTATTTTGTCCAACTTGGTTTAGAAACAGGAATTTATTTGGATAACAAAGAGATAAAGTACCAATGGCATTACCAGGAAAATTAAGTCGTGAAGACCAAAATCCACACATCTGCGAATGTGATCGAAGTTCCGGTTTTATTCGGCGTGTTTGGTTGTTATTTGTGCACAATAGCTTCATTGAATATAGGTGAGAAGTTACAGTCAACATGCTAATACCAGGGAATCCGTGATTATATATGAGAAAAAGCGACATAACGGCACAGAACTCGGCTTCGTCGATAAAAGCAACAACAGAACAACAGTTTAAAGCCGACACCCGAACCAGCCAAGAGGCTTACATGTTAAAAGCGCGCACTGTCTGCGGTAAGCAGCTTACGAGGCGGGCATATCAAAAAATAATTAATATGCTTTACACGGACACGTCGCGATTCACGCACGTTCTAAAGTTTTTAAATATAAGGGAACCTAAACAAAGGGGATAATAACGGATCATTACAGGTTCTTAATATTGCAAATGTCAGGAATTTCTATACAACTATTTGTTTTTACATACAGCAGAAATCGCATTTTTGGAGTGTTAAATTTCAAAAGCTTCGTGTTTATATTGGTAGACATAGCGGATGTTAAATCGAATAGTTTTTATTTATGCTGTGTAAGTGATGACATAAAACTAATATAAATTACCGTATAGACATTGTAATTAGGTGATAATTGCCACAGAAATTGGATAAAGTAGGCTTCTTTTTTTGTATACGTAGTTTCCTATCATTTTTAGCAAAATCATTCCATAACAAAACGGCAATTTCATGAGGAAATTGCTAAAAGAACCAATTGGCTGCACGCTATAACTTTGTCTAATAGGTGCGATTAAATAAACGGCCGGATTTAATAGGAGGGTAAAGACCCTCGTGGCTTTACGTTAAAACTTGTGATCTTATAAAACTGTTAATAGTCTCGCTAAACCGAAACGGTAAGGCGGGGCTATTGGCGGATTTAGTTTATGGTCGCTAAAAGCATTTGAATGCCATTTCAGATAGGTTAACTTTACTTTTAAGTGCACATAAATAGGTTAGGGTAATGTCAAGAACAAAGCCAGACGAGCCATTCGTAGAAAAGCGATAAATTTTACGCGAGAAAACCTTCTTTGCCCCGTAAAAACGCAAATCGAATTGGGACAAATATACTTGCTGTTGTTTTGATTAATCACGGGTTACCATAAAACAAGTTTACAACGGGATTTATTGGTGGCACGAGTGGCGCAGTTTGTAATTAACTGATTGATAACAAGGCGTAGCGTTTATAGGTTTCGCATGTAACACGCTGTGTATTGAGGGCGATAAAAAAAACAAAGCGCATCGTAAACTTAATACAAATTCTGGAAATGATACCAACGGAGGGTCGCCGAACGTGAGAAAATTGAAAGTATCATTTTCCTGGGTTTCAATGTGCTATGTTTGGTAGCTAACAACAAAGCTGATATGTTAGTAGTATAGACCATCAAGACTGCCTATGAATACTACTGTTGTGTAAACATTGAAAATGGTTTCCAACAATGCCTGTGAGCGGAAGAATATAAAGTAACAATAAGCAAAACACGAAACGGGAGACTGCGAGGTGTAGGCTGCCGGTTCGATATCTTAAAGACGCTTTTGAATATTATGTACGAGTTAAAAGGTCGGGAAACGGTGTTATATTCACTTTGTCTCTGCAAGACGTAAACAAATAATTATTGCGGCAGTTTTATGGTGGGAAAGTAGTGAGAAATCGTTTCAATGACAGAATGAATGAAACTTCTAATACAAACACAGACATACCTGCAATCGATAGCACCTGTACACTGTGTGATTCTGCTTACCTAAGACATTTGTTAAAATCCGTATTTATGAGACAATGCTATACGACACTTGCTTTTTAATAAACTGCCTTGTGTTGACTTAATATTTAAGATCTATATGAATTAAAACACACCCATTCCTAAGAATTTTCTAAAAATAACTCGCACTTAATATTAATTGTCGCGAAATTTGTAATCAGCAATTCTTAATTCTATAAAGCAGTGAATTGCAACTAATGGAAAGTGTCCACGGGTGCCCTACTTCGTTAATAAGATTTACAATTTCCAATTATAACGCTACATTAAACCCTGCTTTGTTCAAGGATATGTCACGAATCTGCCTAATCCATTACCACCGACTTGACGATCGCGGGCAGAACACCACTATGGATCACGTCACACGCTCCACATTTTCCATGCCAATGCAATGACGGATGATAATGAAAAAAACTTCGCATATGGCATTGCGTTTAATCATCTATGTATCAGTCTTTCGGACATGTACAAAAATGCTTAATCTCTCTCCAAACAGCACACAGCACATGCTGATGTTAAGAAAAATAAGAATCTAAAATCAAACTGCTCGGCGATTACTGTGAAGGTCATATTCCAATAAAAATTCCACCAAACTTCCCTCACTAGCTGTTTACAGGTAAAATTCGGGCAGGCAAAACATAGCGTGCGCTCCATATCAAGTCTGAAGTTGGTCATTAGTTGTGAACAATGGGGGCGCCTCGCGCTTCCTTTCAACGGCAGAAACAGAGTGAACATGAATGGCCGGCCTCTAACACAAACTTCCTTATTCTAGGTCGACGACCTGTAGCTATGGATGAACATCGCTCCAGTTTTGTTGGTTTAACGTTAGGAAACTGTTGTGTTGGTTGATAAAAACAAGGCATCGGCTTCCGCTGTTGATCTATGTAACCACGGCCGATATACAACATATTACATAGGCCTGAAGAATTTATCTTTTGAGTGGGCAACCCCATTGCAGCTATACATACTACCATGCCCGAGACAATCTTTATATAAAACCGCCATAGACCGTATTTCCAAGGACGTGAAGCGATTATCGCGGAACGCTATGTATGGTTGCCTAGATTACATATTAAGATTAAGCTTCAGATGCTTTACACACTGGTGACCAATACTAATTAAAAAACCTTCTCAATCGATAGCTTTATAGCAGAGTTCTATGTATTAGAAGAAGAAAATCTTTGCTTTCTGGCTATCTCAGATTTGCAGAAAGAAAAACTGATATTTATCTTTGCAAAAACTAATTTTCTTTGCACAAATTAATCAAAAAAACGCAACAGACAAATTATTATTGGGTCCTGTGATCGGAGCATTTCGATTGGTTTACAATTTAAAAACGATTCCCACGCAGATTTGAAGCACAAGTGGACTCATACTCAAGCACGAGGATGTTTCAGTTGTAAACAATATTCGGTGTCACCAGCGTAATGTTTCGCTTTATTTATTCGGAAATCACGTCTGTTTTGGCTACAAAATCGTATTTTCACTGTTAACAAATTATAGGAACCAATAATTGCGTAATTCTGAATATTTATCATTTTAAATAAAGAAAATCATACAAAAAAGCATCTCTGCAATATAGAAAAGGTCGTATTTTCCCTCGCAAATCCCCAGTCCATTACAACACAATTACGTTTAGGTTCCGTAACCTCTACCACACCTTTCCCATAGAAATTGAAATACGGAACCGACCTATGTCGAAAGTGGACGATTTTAATGCCGCAGAGGGCTTTCTATAGGTCATAAATAAGTACACGAAAGTACGTGCGGTCGCGGCGAAATGACCGGTCGCAAAATCAACGAGGCGTGCACTTCGATTGTAACGTCACATAAGTGATTGGTTGTAACCGGGCATGAACAGACAATAGTTAGCTGTCCACTACAAGACTGCGTTTATATTGTGTGGCTAAGCACAAAAGCGGACAAAACTGCAAATTGACAACGAGCATCAACTATTTATAACAGTAGTTGAGCTCGTGCAATCAAAACAAGTGAACCGAACAGTATGCTTCTATGTAAATATATTTTAACTTTAGATGGTCCTTGGCTGTGGTTTATGGCGTAATAAACTGGGGTATATTGAAAACATAACGAAAGAGACTTGGAATATTTGAATACGAAATATTAATGTAATACCGTGTCAGAGCTGACCACGTTCGTGATTTTAACTGAAAGTGGGTAAAATGACTCTATCAAGGGGAGTTAAAAGGCCCTTCGTTGCTCTTTGGCTATTATGTTACAGGGCAGGTAATTGCGGCGCATTAGTCGTCACGTTTGCCGAATAGGCGACCACGTAGTCCACAAAGCAGCTGCAGACGACACTTCATCCAACACAAATCCCCCATTACACACAATGCGCACGTGGATAACAAAGACACGATGAGTTGTAGGCAAAGACACCGCGGGTGCTTTATACGACAAAGTGGCACGCGAAACTCTATTCTTACAATCCCAATCAAGTGCGTATTTGGTCATGTGACTACATCCCATCGTTTTTAATTTACTTGCTTAGTCCAAACTTCTTAAAGTCATGCTTACGTCAATGGATATATAATAATCCAATATGTTGAAAAACATTTGAAGTTAATCAGATTAATATTTGTTGTTGGACTCACTTAAGATGTGGATTGAATGACGCCAGAACAAAAAATACATTCTAAGAAGTCGCTGAATTAGTATTAATAAAATTGTAGAAACATGGATTTTAGTGCGATGGTTATCAAAGCGCCTTAGAAGCATCAACACTTTGTGTAGTTGCGAGAAATCACAATGATCCGCAAGTATAATACGATATACAAGTTTCAGCACGATTGAAAAAATACATATTTTCCTATTAATCGACAATGGAAAAGCCGCGGTGGGTGATTTACATAGCAGAATGACGTTGGCTTATCAAGCAATTCCATTTGTGACAAACATGTATTGTACCAATTATTTACAAGGCGAAAACTTATGAATGTATGACGTTTTGGTCGAATGTAAACGTTCGGCAGGACAAAACGCCTGCAGAGTCAACACAGAATTTACATCGGCCAATGACGCGCACGCGAAGTTATTACGATCGTTAAACCAGCTCTATGACTGAACACAATACACGAGCGTCAGGCGCAAGCAATTCGCCAAGGAATCCGGGGGTGAATAGAACGACAATGAAGTTCGACGCTGCCGAAATCCCTTTAGAAAAGCGGGTTATGAAATCGTCTGTACGAGTTTGTTTCCGGATTAACGACATTATGAAATTGTAGCTAGTAACAGTGATCGAATTATTATTGTAAAACACATCCTAGATGTTCTGCAACCGATGATGGGAATAATTATGATTTATACCGTGGGAATGAGTTTTTTACTCGTCTTTAAATGCGTTTACATGTCGACAATCTGAACGTCAATATTTATTTTCCCGTGTCCCGTGGTAACGTGTGGGGGTCGGAAACAAAGAGTATTTAGTCTACACAAGAGACACAATATTAGGAAAAGAATAACGATGTTTTATCAAAGTGATTTTTAAGTTTCACCAACACCACAGATAACGCATTGAAAATGACGTCATCGTCACCCAAGCGTGAAATCCGGATAATTTTACTGCCGGAAGACGGTTTTGTCAGACTTGCGTAAGATTGCCGTCGTGTGAAAATAACACAACTTTGATGATGACGTAATCGAAAGATTAGTAAAGATTAAATCATCCAATAACAAGGGGTGAATTTGGAGGTAGTGCTGTACTGCGCCATTATGATGTACATGTACATAAACGAAATAGGACGGACCAACCCTGTGGGTCGAAAAAATATGTTTTTTTTTTCTAATTAGGCTATTTCAGTAAAATTCTTTAAAAATGCAATTGTTTGTTTTTTCAACAATTCAATTGTGTGGACTAATAAAGATGCTGGTACTTGTTCTCACAAACAGAGTTCATTGAAACCAGAATGTTAAGATTAAGATGAGAATATGAATAGCAATCTGGCCATTACATAGACATAGATGATATAATTAGGCATTTGTATGAAAAATATTTATTAACACACTTTTTGGGTATGTAGAACATGGTCATGAATCATCACACTGCAGAGCAAACGTTGTTTTCAGTAATCAATGTCAACAACAAAAAGACGAACTACTAGCGCTACCTACCGACCAAAATATTTTTTCCATTTCCATGCAAATTTCCCATGAAATACTCTTTAGCACCACCGTGCGGTCTATGCCAGACGGATGGAAAGACCGTAGTGTGGCGGTGTTTACACAAAAAAGACGGCGCGAGTAGTCCGCTAGAACGAGGACATATAAGGTGAGCAAGAGATCGTGTTTTTCACTTTACCTGTGTCGCCAGACTAGGGTTACGACGCAAGAAAGCGTGACGTAAATAGACTTATTCACGGGTGGTTAACAAGGGGATTTGGGTTTGCCGCATCGGACAATTTGCTCTTTCGTCAACGCGGATTATGGTAACACAAGTTCGTTGTAATGAATGAAGTGATTCATTGCAGACTTCGGTCGATGCAGCGATTTTAGGGGAATAACATCTGGGTTCCTGGCGGCCGGCGGGCGAAAATCGTCTTGACGTCACAAGCGAAATACGAACCGCTGCAATCTGTCAGGTTCAAGGAGCAGGGGAAGACGAAACAAAGGTGACTGTGTTGCGTATAAGGGGCGAACTCTGGCAACCCCTGGTACTGGAACTCGCGTTCCAATGCGGTTGCATGTAGACGGTACAAACATCGCTGATTACCTCAACACGAACTGGACAGACCGGATTCTGACGACTTTTGGCTTATACGTCGACCAGTATAACCACAGGCGATAGCAGCAAAACGTAGGGTCGGCGGCCCTGCGTTAACCACAGCGGTACGCACATGATAGTCAATCTATTTATATCCACAGCTGCCACCACCGTTGCAACGATACAGCTAGACAAATAGACACTTCCTAGTCGGCCAGACAACAGGCGACTCCCAGTGCGCAAACCATTTCAATTAATTCAAATTACCCCCTGTAAAAACAAATGCTACTTAACCCTAAAGCAACGAAATCAAAGCGCAGTTTAGATGAGCTTGTCGACCTATATCGTCGCCAACTTAACAAAGATTTCTCCTAATCGACCTCTCCATTGTATAAACGGATTTGAATTAAAAAGAACTTAACGGCCGGAAACGTGTAATCCTCTATTGGGTTTCGTTTTCCGTGAATTACTGCATGCAATTAATTTAATTTTCTAGTAAATTAGAAGATCTCAGAAATACACCAATGGTTTTGGGACATGTGAACTATTATACGACAGTTTTCTGATATCTGTTATCTAACCCCCAGTAGAGCTTTGTTATGGGACAAAAGAGAAGTAATAATGCCCATAGAAGGACAGATATATAATCTAATAAACATAAAACCGGCAGAAACAACGAACATCATATAATAGTGTACACACAGCCGGCCTACATAAACATTATGGTATTGTGCACACTGTACGCCAGGACCCCTCGCAACGTTGACAAAGTTCAAAGCAAGCACACAGCACTCACCATGGCAGTGAAATAAAATTCTTCAAATGCTTGACGCTGTACGATCAAATCTTCTATTGAATCTGCGACCTCGGGAAAGCGTTCTTTCAGCGAGCGGCCGTTTTCGCAGCACCAATCCATTATCTGCGCACGCAAGGCGTATTAGAAGCTTACTTAAGAGTGCTCTGTTATGTATTGCCATGTTAAATTGTAGAGTGGAATTTATACGTCTGTATGTAAAATTTTAGAAGCTGCTTTTCTCGAAGGTTTTATACAGTTTAATTGAAACAGGTTGTTATTACATTTCTTGGCACAAACGAAAAACACAGCCGCAGATGGTTATATTAAAAAAAGATCGAAAGACCGTCGCAATTAGGAGACGGCGAACCATTTTAACAAAAAAAAACAAACATCGCTTGTATTTCTCCTATATTTCCTTCTATCTGTACCCGCTTAACGTATAACAATATCAACACTTGTTTTTTACACTATATCAAACCAAAGTTGTTAAACAACACACATTATGGTGGTAAGCTGGTAATGCACGGTTTAGCGTGGTTGTCAACGCCAGCTCAGCAACAAGCTGTTATTGACGTGATCTACGTCGAATGTAACGCCAGTTAATAAGCACTGACAGCTGACTCGGCATCAACTTAGCACTCATGGGTTGTTTATAACAACAACCTTGAACTGGCAATTGTAACGTTTATGAAGCTCTAATAATAAATTTAATGCGTATTGGGCTGTATTTCATTCAAGTTTAAAGAGTATAATATGTTCGGAAAGCGTATATATTATGTAAATAAAATGTAACCAATGTGCGACATGCGAAACGTAGAGTACGCGATACACTGCATGAACCCTCCCTGTACGTGAACAAGGATTTAATTAGGCAACTTAAGTAAGAGCACTTACAAGTAAGCGTGTAAAGGTACAAATCACACGCGTATTAAAAGCTGGAATTATAGTCTTAAGGATTATTCCAACTTACGTATTCGCAGGATTTTTCGAACTCCTTGACAAGCAAATGCTGCTCCAACGACAACAGACGATCGTCGGCCACTTGCACGAACCTTGTTACCGCTTCGTTAGCAGCGCCGTAACTGGATTGGACAAGCTCAGCGCATGACCTGCAAAATGGGCGAATCAGAAGAGGGGAATGCATGGAAACGTCTTTATAAACGGATTATTGACAGTGTTAGTGATAAAGCCCATTTTCAAAGGGGACACTCACAAAGCCAATTAAAACAGAGTTTAAATGGCTTTCTTTAAAGAGAAATCCTTATAATTCCTTTTAAAGTATATACACTATTTTACGTAGTAATCTTAGGGTTTTATCGACCACATTTCTCAGACCGAAGTTACGAAACACGTTTCTTGTGCTTTTTGCGTTGATATACTGGTATGTGCCATTTCGCATATAATATTTGATTCATATTCTTGGTTGGTTTACAAACTGTTTTGTTTTATGTTCGGCTAAGGATAAAACAGTGTAAGAGCACCCACCAAGCATCGAGTGTACCATCTTGTGAGAGCTGTTGGAGGATTCTTTGTCCTCTGTCCCGGAGATTGGAGATTTGTCGATCGTCTAATAACTGATTCATGTCCATGTGGTGTTGACTGAGCTGGACTCTCGTCTCGTTCGCGCTGTCGGGGAGCGACTGTGACATCATAGACAAACTGTGCCTAGCGAAATTGTGGCGCACGTTTTCGCAGAAATGTAAAAACGAATCCACGACCTAAAAAGTTTATACTCAGTTAATTTTAAATTGACGCCGCAGTAACAAGTTACGACCACCAATTTACCTTCGCCCACTGTCGTTCTTTCTTTGCATTAAACATTTCACATTAAACATTATTACGATAAACCGTTGGCGAACGACCTACCTTCGCGTATACTTTTATTTGCCCAAGATCAATAAAGTGCCAAATTATTTCGCAGTGTATTTCCCGAAATATTGTAAATTAAGTTTAGTGTTTTTAGGAAGTGTCAATTGTTGTCATCTTACCAGTCTGTTTTGAATCCACTCCGCCTGTGAAAAGTGTAGCTCACCACCGAGTTGAGCCAGTAAATTCTTCGATTCAATAAATTCTGGCAAGTCAGTTTCGCTGTTCACAACTTGGCACTAAAACGGTAAACGCACGTCAGTGTCAAGCAAACAAAGTATACGCCTTTAGGGCTCAATACTAAACCATATACCACAGGCTTAGTCACGTTAGCCTACCTAGTAAAACCGAACAGAACACACACATAGAGACAAAAACGATCTATTGCAACATTAACTACCCATATATCCCTCATCACTTGGTACATATAATGAGAAATGGCTTACCTTCACTTTGAACAAACTTTCTATATTTGGTGGAAGAAATGGATTTTCATAAGCGAGCACGATGATTTGTTTAACACATTCCGGGGCGTTGTTCTAAAGAAGGCGTTTAATTAAACACTGGTTACAAGATTCTTCTAATAAGTAAATATTGGTAAACAAACATGAGACTGTGAATACCAAACAGTTTATTTGTTAGACGTACAATTAAACAAATTGGGCATGGTTTTTCACACTTCTGCACAATAATCCATAGAATTGTAAAACAGAAGGGTAAGTGAATGAGAGCCGTCATTAGATCATATATAGCTTAACGCCATGACATAGACAAAACTGAAGCATGTTAAATAATGTTCTATGAAGCATACTTGAAATATATGTAGTGCTTGAAGGATAAGAGAGGCAGATGTGTCAGTGGCGCCTCGTTCATCAATCAATAAACACACACCAGGAACACGGGATCTGTATTAAAAAAGAGTTCAAACTTATTGCTAGGTTTACATGGCAAATAGCACAACAGCAAAATGCACTGGCATGTTTTAACAGGTTTTTACAAGATCTTTGCCCACACACAAAATTAACTCACGTTAAATAAAGCAAGTATCTAGTGAGAGCGATACATCCAACATTGCATTTCTGCCAAACTATTTCATCAGCAAATATAATCAGCAACGGATTGTTGTTCTTGTCCGAACTTCCTAAAATATCAGGAAAAATAAAATTAGTCATTTGGTAGTTCTTGTATTGGTTACAAATACTCTGTGTTTAATTAAACGTTACACACCACTTCGTGTACATGGAGTTAATAATACGTAATTTAATCTTTAACAATAATCCATTTAACCAAACACGACAACAAAAGAGAGGAGTTATATTGTGTAGCAATTGCCACTCTCAGATCAATTGCTAATTACATGTTTCCATATTTCTATCTAGGTGACATTTAAAGGTTAAAGTTATTAACCTGGTAGCACAGCAACGTTAGAGTAAACTAGATCCAAGGATATTTCACTTGCTTGCTCTGGAGTTCTTAGTTTCAAACAGGAACCATATGAACTTTCAAAGCCACCTGCCATGGAATAGAATTTAAATAAAATGATTGCACAAATAACCTGTTATAGATATACCGGTAAAATAATTACAGTAAAGGAGCCTTATTTTTCTCTTTTTAAAGACACTTGCCTTAAACCTATTGAAACACAACACTTTGATAAAATAATCAGTCAGCTTTGATCACTAATTATATAGGTTAAGTGATCTGCTATGAAACTTAACTCTGTGACAGTTTAAAAAGGTCGCAGTGCACTATTGCAGGGGCATTACTTCTTTAAATGAGCAGCCAGTGGTCATAGCCATGGGCAAAATAGTTAAGAAAATAAACAGATATATTGTTTCAACTAGTTGACAAGCCAGTGTAAAGTTACAAAGCTGCATAATGAGACATGCTTATTAAAAAGTGCAAAAAAACAATTTTTAAAATGTTAATTTAACTACTTGAGTTACATAAAACTATAATTTTTCAAATTTTATTACAAGTCAATGAAATTATTTAATATCTTGCCTTTTGATTGCTCAACAGTATTTTGTTTCGGGCCACAGTACACGAAGTTGTCTCGCTTCAATTCCTCCTTTGACAGGGTGGAATAATTTCTTTGTTTTCGACGCCCAACTGTGTTTATCCACCCAACAGGTATCGGGGATTGAAAACATACATTTTTAGCTGGTTGGTCGTTTTGTGTATCTAGGTTAAGATTAGCAAAATTATCGCTACATTCAGGTGTGGGAGGTGACGGGGGCTTCACACTGTGTTGAACGAAGTCAACAATTTTTAAAATTGGGTGCGATTTGGATTTTTCCAACTTGGGTTTGGGTTCAGGTGACATGTGGCCTTGGTCATCAGAGAATGAGAACTCCAATAACCGTGATACCTCATCACTTGATGAGTGGTCACCAAAAAGGTCAACTGGGCTCCCTGGTAGCGATTCATCATCACTGGAGTCCAAGCATTCATTGATTTCTATTGGAAAATTACCCCTATTGCTCCGTAGTGATGAATTGAGCAGCTCACAATAGCTCTCTTTATCCACTGCCGCCTGAATTTCGGCCAAACTGCCGGTATTTCCAGCTGTTAAACAGCCAAAGGAAATTTGAGAAGTTGAAACACGATCCCGGACCAACATGGCTCTTTCATCTCCATCGGTAGATTCCTCAGTTGTGACAAAAGCTGTTGAATGGCGTCCATGTAAACAAAGACTTGCTTGGGCCACAACATCAGACCCATCGGTGACATGTAATCCTGAGTCGATAACGTCGAGCATTGAATTAATGATTTCCTGACATTCCAACTTTACCGACTTTTCCCCCCGAACCAAATTCAGTGACAAAGAAGTCAAATCACTTTCCATGGGGCCATTCATTTCAAAAACATGTTCTATATCTGGGATGGTTCCCTCTTTCATATTATTACTTGACTCTATATTGACATTGGAGCCAATTTCAATGTTTGATGATGAAACTCCCTCTTTTGTAATTGCGAATTCTCTTTTCATTGCGTTCGTAATCAAAGTCAAATGCACTGGAGCAAGACATACTTGACTTAGAATGTCATCTAATACTGATTCCACTTCACTTTTGTCACCCGACACCGAATTGTCATGCTCCATTGTCAATTTAAGTGAGCAAAAAATGTTTAAGGCTAATACACATAAATCATAAATCTCGTTGCTGACTTTAAAGTCAGAATACCTTATAATCTGGTTTAGAAAATGTAACCATTTTAAAAAGGAATATTTGGTTATGTTCAATACCACTAATGTATACTAATCAGGTGTAGGCACAGATGGCCGTAGCACAACAAATACAATTGAATATAAAAAATTTCACATGCACGCCGTACTGAAATATTAAAATCCATCGGTCAACACATCATATATAATCCTTAAATTCTGTAATCTACACAGGAAAAAAAAGACATCAGGGAAAAAATTGCTAAATAAAAACTTGACCATATCTTCTCGGCTGTGTCCTTTTGCAAAGCACTATACTGGTGCTACATTACACCCAGTGGATTCATAATATTAACTAAAGCAACGTCTCCAGCTTATACATAGAAGTGCAGTAATTCTGCTAATTCGACTGGTTGCACATGATATACTGATAATAAATACCGTGTTATTTTAACGACTTTTTTTCCGCAGCTTCTGATAAATATGAAACGTTTATTCTAGACTGCCCTAACCATCCCAATTCTGTATAGGCTTAAAAAAGGTAAACATCACAACTGTTGTTCTGGTGCGTACACGCATTTCTAACCACACACAGCAATGTTTCTAATAGCAGGTTAACAGGCCATTTTGTCCAGTGAAGTT
Organism: Ciona savignyi; assembly: GCA_000149265.1. Classification (NCBI taxonomy): domain Eukaryota; kingdom Metazoa; phylum Chordata; class Ascidiacea; order Phlebobranchia; family Cionidae; genus Ciona; species Ciona savignyi. Next base: position 249,287 of record CH002822.1, on the reverse strand, counting down.
TCGCACGCGAAAATAAAACAACGCAGACGAAACTACAACCACGACGGTGCAGTGAGAATAAAGCGAAAAAAAAGCTGCTTTTTATTTTATAACTCCCTCTCTGCTTCCACCTGATGGACGAAGAAATATTTTTTTGTGATTTATTTAGTTGGTGACACTATTTTTCAAAGTGTTTGGTACCGTTCTGTCTTAGATTAAATAAAATACTAAAACTGCATTACTTAAACCGCTTTTCCTTGGTCTTTAAGTATATCGTTATTATATGAGGCGATCTGTATTTCTTTAGAAGGTTCCTTGGCCTTGGAAGGGTGTGGATTGAAACCATTTAGGCTACCGCTTTGCCGTGTCGTTTAACAAAGTACCAAAAAAAAGACTGCCTCGCGAAAAAATGGGTTAAATTAAAACCCTTCTATATGTGGTTAGACCCGGTTGGTTAGTCTGAAGGTTAAGTGCGTCGCCTTTCAATCGAAAGGCGCAGGTTCGAAACTGGTCGCAAGCTAGTCGGTTGTGTCCGTGGGCAACGACGGGCGCGAGGTGATTTGACGATCTTAACTCATTGTCCTGACCAAATTCAATTTAAACTGGAGCGAAGCTTCAACCACGTGTTAACCACCGCCATCTGTAAATTAAATTTCATTGTAACCTATAGGTGCATATAAAATATATACACATGCAAACAGGATCCCTAAGCACAATCAATATGCTAGCTAACATAATATAGATATGTCAAACTCCCAAATTTAAAGGTTTATCTAAGAGATTTCTTTCGCCTTGTAAAATACTAATTAACTTTTTTTCATCATTTTATTTATAGATATTTTATTTTCATTATTTTCAACTAAATTGACCAAATTTAAGTTAATTTTGTGGTATGTTACTACACTTGTGACACATGTTAAAAATGTAATTTTTTAGCAAACACAATAGCAAAAGAAAGAAAAATGGCTTTAGGCTACTTGTGAGTGAGTATTGGGAAAGTGGGCCCAATAGATATTTAAGGGAGGTTTTTAAAGTCATACAAGAGGTGTTGTTGTACTGCTTTATTAAATTTGTTTGTTACAGGACTTGATATCACGGATACTAGTTGGAAGTTTGTGCCAGACTTTGGGACCAATATATTTTAATGATTGTTGGGTAGTGATTTTACCTATTTTGCAAAATGCCTAATATTTGTACTGCAGGCCCGGGGGTGAAAGTCAAACGTCAGGTAAAAGTAAAATATCCTTTGCAGAAACACGCCTATTTCACAGGAAAGACGGGTATTTACCAAATTTCCCCCAGACCGCATTTCACATGGAAAGTATGATCCGAGTGAACCAATTACGCCTGCGAACAAACATGTCAAAGCGTTTGACGAAAAAAAATTGGGAAAAAAATTGTACAAAAAAACAATATCGCATTCTTTTGTAAAATGACTGCTATTCGATAATCACTAGTTCTAAATACTATTATATTTTGTTTGTTGTTTTTTCATAGCGGTATCGCTTACTTACCATTTTTGTATAACCCAGAAAAATAATCTGGGTTAACGCAGCGTCGGGATTCTATATATTCTGCTTTAATGTTGGGTCGAGTGTAGTTAACTTAACTGGTTGACGATCAATAGTCAGCCGAAAATGGTTAAAATGCCGTCATTTTGACAAGCAACGCTCTACTGCATCTACCGTTAAAAATATATAAATATAGTGTCAGCTAGCGACGCAAATGATGTGTTCCTATAAGTCTTTTTTTAGATATCTATGGTAAGAACATGCTAGTGTTTCGTTGCAGAGTAGGTTAAAGTGATATAAAGTGATGTTGGATTTATTCAATTTTGATTTTATTTACCGGCATGCATTTGTACTAAAAGTACTTTAGAAATTGAGTTGTAACGCTTTGTTATAATAGGATTTTAAAACAGACTCATTTTTAATTGCAAAAATCATTTTCATTAGTTGATCGCACAAAACAAAAGGATTAAAACAATACAGTTTTTAAAGTTAAAGTAGAAGATACTAAACAAATATTAAGGCAGGTACCACCCATGGAGATTTTTTATATAAATATGTAAACAAGACTTAAAATGTAAAAAACTAATTGCATTTAGTCATCACAAGGTTTCAATGTTGATTTTACACTCTTGTTCGATTTAAACTAATTTCCCTGGAAGGATAGTTTATTCACAGCGTGGCTGATTTTTAGCTCTTTAAGTGTATAAGGTTTGTTATGTTGTAGAAACGTTAATGGTATACCTCTGCAATGTGATGATCATGTTTAATCATGATATCCACAAATTAATGTGATCAAGGTTCATACATTACAAAACCAAAACGTTTCCAAACATCAAATGAAACTAACTTCATGAATCTAAACGTGACAGTCAGCAAAGCACTAGAAATAAATACATATTTATCAGTAATATAGTCCTAAATTGGCTGTGTTGCGACCTTGTTACTGGACCTCAATACTGTAACATAAAGATATTTAGGTCTATAAAGTATGAATATAAAATAAAATAGTCATGTTGCACCACTTGGTTGTGTTATTATAAAGATGACATTACAATGTATTAGTATCTTAAGGTCACTGTGGCCCATTGTCCAGTCGTTTGGTGTACTAGGGGTTTGTAAGATTTCTATATTAATTTTTGTTTTTACAGCACTGTACACTATCTTCTTTGTAATATTTTAGTGTATCAATATTACTGTCTTTTGTAAATTAGGAACGTTGTATTATCGGTACACGGTTCTTAAATATGCGTCGAAGTAAAAGAAGTACGAAAGGAAAGAAATCTACAGATAAAGATGAACCCGAGGAATCTTCAACATCGACTGAGGACATTGAAGCACTGGATGGGGCTGTGGAAGAGGCAAGTATTGATCAGGATGTTTCCCTTGATTGTACAGATGAAACAGGTGAGAATAAAGATCCCAATATATCTCAGGATAATGCAGAAACTGGACAAGTCAAAGCTGAAATAACTCCTACCAGTAACAATGAAAGTAAAACACAAAATGAATCTATTGAAACTGAAATAAATACTGACAATGATACTAAAACACAAAACAATTTTGTTACAACGGAAGTTCAAATTAAACAAGACAAAAATTCTGAACCGGATATAAAATCCGTAAATATGGATGTTGATAATAACAAAGCAGAATTACCGGAGGCTGAAAATGTTGATAAGAATCCTTCAGAACAAGAAACTGACGCAGTCTCTGAGTTAAGCAAAATGGCAACTGAAGAACAAGACAGACCTTCTGAAGAAAATATGGAAATTGAGGCTGAAAGTAGTGATGAACCAAAATATGTAACCTTAGACACAGCTTCAAACAATGATCCTGATTCTGATAAGGACGATTTGGGGGAGGATGATCAGGCTGCTATTAAACCAGTTAGAAACAAGTCTCCAGAGCCAGTGTCTGATGTTGAAGATGAACCAGAACAGGGCATTCCCCCTTGTTTCGATGATGATAACATCCCTATTGTGCCAGAAGAGGATACAAAGATTAAGGTCAAAGAATCCGAACAATACCGCCAATACTGGAAAAATGTGGTGGATAATCCGCATGACTTTACTGCCTGGACTTACTTATTACAGTTGGTTGAACAAGATGAAAAGATGGTGCTCATTCGGAGAGCTTACAACTGCTTCTTTAAGCGCTACCCATTATGCTATGGTTACTGGAAAAAGTTCTCGGAAATAGAAAGAAAAAAGGGAAAATTAATAAGGGCCCAGGTGATTTTGGAACGAGGTGTGCGTGCAATACCATTAAGCATTGATTTGTGGGTGCATGTAACTGATTTTTACATCAAGCATTACAAAGGTCCCGATGCAGGCTATAAAAAGGTCCGCGTTGTTTTTGAAAGAGCAATCAAAATCGCAGGAGAAGAGTTCAGGTCGGAAAAACTGTGGAACAAATACATCAAGTGGGAGATTGATAACAAAAACTGGTTGAATGTAATGAAACTCTTTGACCGAGCAATGTCCACTTTAACCCAGCATTACTCTATATTTTTCAATGATCTAAAAGAGTTTGTGAACACGCATGCACCACAGGATTTGCTCATGCCAGATGTATTTGAGAAAATGCTGTCTGAAATCCGTGTCTCTGCTCCAAAACCTGAAAAAAAGGGTGACACACCCAAACCTGAAGATAAAAAAACAAAAATAGATGCCAGTGAGATAGATATCGAGAGTGATGATGATGATGATGGTGAAACTGTTGATGATGTGGACATGGAGGAAGCTCCTCCTGGTGTTGAGGAACACGAGAAACCTCCCAACGAAGAAGAGCAGAAGTATCTGCGACAGTTTATCATCAAAGAGAAGAAAAAAATATTTGAATCTACAGAGAGAGCTGTGACAAAAATTTGGGCATTTGAAGAGGGCATAAAGCGTCCATACTTTCATGTCAAACAGTTGGAACGTGCACAGCTTAAAAACTGGAGGGAGTACTTGGACATGGAAATAAACAATGGAAATCACCAAAGAATTGTCCTTCTGTTCGAACGATGCCTTATTGCTTGTGCCTTATATGAGGATTTTTGGCTTAAATATGCCAAGTACATGTCCAACCATGATCCTGAAAAGGCAGGGAAAATATATGAACGAGGCTGCACAATTCACCTCTCTAAAAAACCCACTATTCATATGCAGTGGGCTGCCCATGAAGAGTTGCAAGGCAATTCACAAGCTGCTGTTGCTATATTAGAAAAACTAAACACTGTTTTGCCAGGTATGGCAATGATAAAAATGCGACGTGTTGCTCTACAACGAAGGATAGGAAACCTCCAAGCTGCTGAAGACATGTTAAAGAGCTATGTTGCTTCAGCAGATAAAGACAAAGAGATAATTTTTTACTCAAGGAAATTAGCCTGGTTCCTCTTTAAAATTTCAAACAAAAAAGGTGAGGCAAGGGCTCTGTTGAAGGAGCTAATTCCGAAGTACACAAGTGAAATAAATCTTTACAATGATTTGGTGGAAATGGAGTTCCAAAATGCCAGCCCAAGTTCGACAGAACATGATGAGTTAATGGCGATTGAGGCCTTCGAGTTGGCGATGGCTAATGAAAAGTTTACAGAGGACCAAAAGTTTTCATTCTCGCAAAGAAAACTCGAATTCCTTGAAGACTATGGCAGGGATGTGAAGCGCTTGCAAAAAACGTATGAAGAACATCAGAAACTGGTGAGAAACCAAAAGAAAAGGCAACAAGCTGATACTGGTGATGCATTAACACCTGCCAAAAAAGCAAAAACTGAAACACCGATTGCAGTTGTTAGCTCAACAAGCCAATTATCAAACGGATCAAGATATTCTGCCGCATCAAGCACTGCCCCTGTAAGCTATGTTTCAACTCCCACAACTACCCCCACATATGGAACCGCAGACCCAAGTCTTTATTATCAACAAAATTACTGGAACTACCAGCAAAAAGCAGCTGAAAATCCGCAGTACAACTACAGCCAATGGAGTCAGTACTACCAACAACACCAACAATAAGTGAATTGTGCATATGACACTTTGGTCTTTGTGATCAATTTTGTGATTATGTATCATAAGCTAGTTCGTATTTTTTGTAATTCCATTGTATCCGCAGCACCTTCTGAACTTACTAAACAGTACACTACGCAAATCTGTAGGTTTGCTAACGCGACGCAAATAAAACTGATTTATAAAAAAATTGTGTTCTACCAATCCCGTATATTTTTTAATTCCTGACTGCTATTTTACTCAAGTGTGTTTAATATGTACACTACACCACATTTTGTAATAATAACTGTCACGATTACCAAACTTAAATTTCTCAATATGAAATTTCCAACTGCCATTTTATCGATGTGATGCCCGTAACATAATGTTAAGTGCATTTCTATACACGTCATTGTGTGAAAGTAGCAGTTTCCAATAAAATTATTGGTAAAAGAAACTTTTCTATTCACAAATTTTGATTGCTGCTTAAACAATGTACTGTGGTTTTAATGTTAAAATTATTTTCCTGTGCCATATGAGGAGGATACATGGTCCATTCTAACGCTTTGGACACGGTAAGTTTTTCACAAGTAGTTACGAGATCACACATAAGGGAACACTGTTTGTTTACAGATTTACAAATTCTAGTATTTTGTTACAGACGTTTCCATCTTACATGCATTATATACATATTAAAACCGTTAACTTTTTCACCTCGTGAGCGTTCGCACAAAAATTAGATACACCGTAGGAATGTAACCACAAACACCTGCCATGTGAAAACGTTTGACAGGAGTATTTTATATCACTCCCAGAATGACCTAAAAATAGTAGAAAAATTTTATTCCGTAGTTCACAAATGATTAAAGCCTTTTACGAGGCAACTTAACGCCATAATGACTTTTTAATTCCATTCGTTGTTTTGCTTGTCAATGTGGAAGTTTTTCTGTAGCCATTATTAGAAATAACAAAATCGCCACTTTTCCGAGTGTACATTGGATAGTCCATAAAATAACTTCATATTGCACGATGAAGGATTTATACCCAAGACCACCATTCGTAAAATTTATTGATTAACTACGCAACAGTTGCACTTCAAAAACCTATTGCGTAGTGTGGACAGAAACTTAAATTATAAATAAATGCCTGTGGTTTTCTCCGAGTCATAGACAGGGCCATTTTGCGAGCGGGCGAAATCATTTGGTTCCTGACCCTTGGATTGCGCTGAAATTGAATTTTATCGAAGTTGCTTAGCGCAAGCGACCACATCTTGCATTCTTTAGGTGATGATTCTGCCATGGACAGATCGCGCACGTATTCGCCATGGCGGTCGAAAATGGCAACTGTGTTGGTGTAGTCGTTCACAACAAATGCGTTGTCATCTTCGTCCATGCATATTCCCTGGGGGAGCAAAGATCCCTTTTCGCACCGATTGTTCACTCCTGATAAGTCGTAACGTCGAATAAATTGCCCATTTCTTGAATCAAATACCTATGGACGATATATATGATAACGATATGTCCATTATTCGAGATTTTTATTAGGATTAAGCAACCATATTATTACAACAGAACCAAATTAAAATAATTGGACCACATGACGGGCCCTAATTTACGATGTTTATTTAGAAATAAAATTGGAAACAGCTCATTATTTTAACTGTCAATGGCATATAATTTCTACTTTTTGGCACCTACCCTTTCTTTTACGCCAAATAACCAAAAGCTGTAAGAGATTGTTAGACAAACATGCACAAAACAAGAACTATAAACAAATAAATGGTGGTCGATTCTAGGTACCGACCAATTTGATGGTTTATAGGTTGTACTTTTATTATGGTGCGCGTACAAGGGGATCATGTACGTCACAGATAGCAGGGTGGGCAATGGAAAAGAGATTGGAAAGTAATAAAACTCGTTTTCGCATTCTTGGTGGATTGCAAAAGTTAAACTACAGGACTATTTATTTGCGCTGTTAAATACCCCACCTTAATGCACTGCGAAGTCCGATCCGATATATGAACGTTAGCTTTGGAGTCTGCTGCAATGAACCATGGTAGACGAATATCCCTGTCCCTGTGTGAAACTGACGTTACCACCAGCGTTTGTGGGAATAATTAGAAAGGTACCTCACTAAAATTCGCTGCAGTTGTTTAAGCGGGTTGACTTCAATAACTTCTGGTCGTGATCCGAACTGTGCGGTAATCATACCACTACGAGGATCCCAAATTGTGACTAAGCGCTCGTCGTATTCTGTCATGCATGTTGTAGCAAGCTGTCCATTCTGTCATTATGGCATTTGTTACAACGAGTCTTAAAGTAAGTTACCACGAACCAGCACAGCCAGACAGCTCTTACATTTAGCGTGGCAATGTGGCAACAGTTATGCACAGTTTCATGTCTTAAATACGAGACGATACGACCATCAACGGCCCAAGTCGAAACTCCGTCGCCTGTGCATATTGCTACCTTGTCGTCGGAGTTTATAACACTGGTGACCCCGTATAGAGGTATATCTCTTCCGCGATCTTTAAGAAAACGTGTAATGATACAATTTATGTATAAATTACAAATTTATGTTTGGATTATGCTGTAAATCCAACAACAATTGTCAAACCTTGAGGTGGAAATGTGATTTTTACTTCACCCTTTTCCCCGAACACTGAAACCCTTCCATTTGGATTATTGACAGTCGAAAACTCAGAGGCCACAACAAAGTCTGATTGCGGTAAAAATGTTAAATCGGGAATGCTTTTAAACTGGAAGCCCTGTGGAAAATAATTTCGCTTAGGCCTAAATGAAGGTAGAACAGGACAAGATATATATGTTTATCCCCTTGAATGAGAAGACGCACGGGGAATTATCACGCGAGTAAATCGTCAGGTTTAAGCAATGTCAGGTAAATGCCTTTCCCAAGGAAAGAACCGATCAGTTAGCGCCTAGTTTCGACCCCACAAGATTTTGGCTGAAAGGAGACTCACTTGACCATTAGGCTGATCAGTCGGATCACAGCTACTGATGTGATCACAGAATCACATCACAGCTATAATTATACCTGTAAAATTAAGAAAATGGCAGGCTAAGAATAGCCATATACCTCATAATCATCACTCATAATCTCGAGCAGGGTTGTTTGTTTTTGTATCTTGCTCCTGATACTTCGATCTACCGTTTTGCGTTTACATCCAAGACAACTTTTCAAGGAAGGGTTGATATTTCTGTATTTCACTTCAGTGCGCTTGTTTGCGGACACCATATCATTCCACGCACAGCTATGTTCTGCCATCTTAGTTATTTGGTAGATACAGAGACTGTATATTATCTTAAGCTGTAGACAATCTTGTTTACTATTATTAGCCTTATAAATTACCAGAGATGCAATAATGCATGGAACAGATGACCATATTCGGTACCATAAAAGTTTAATTAAAATAAGCCTGGGTTTTAACAAAATACTTTTGCAAGTGGGGAGCACACAACTTACCTAGTCTCACACCTCACCGACTCTAGTACAAAGAAGAATCACAACGTATCGGTTTCGATTTCATTGTGTCTATGACTACACTGGTTTGTTGGTGGTATGAAATCTGATATCACGTTATAATCAAACAAACCCGCCGGACGCGAGGACAAACCAATGTGAAAAGGTAACAAGTGTTCCGCTGATAACCATCAATACAGCTTTAGACTCTTACGCATAATGCAGGTCCATTTAACCCCAATCAAGTCAATTTTAATTCTATGTAGATTAAAATGTCCTTCGGTTGTAATTCTAGACTAAAATATCCTATCAACGCTGCCGAACTTAACCCGATTAAACAATAGTTCGTTCTTACGAAGCATGGAACGTATACACCAGTGGTTCTCATTCTTTTTGACCTCGTGGGGAACCCTAGACCAATTAAGAAACGAACGGGCGCACTTCGCACGGAAATTACTATTTCTTGAGCGATCTTGCTTTTCGAAGGTTAATGCAGAACTAACGTTATAATGGAAAAGAACAAACTAGACACTAACCATTTAGTAGTTTATGATCTATGCACACTTGGTCATAAATTTACGAAATGCAAGTGTGGCGCACCTAGCTAACACGGGTGCCTCTAAACACTACAGGACCGCCTGGATCACTTAGATTGCTATGGAAAGTAATTCTAACACTGTCCCAAACACAAAAATCTCAACCCCAGAACTAACTTTAACCCCAACCCTAACATTAATATCAAAGCTTTTGTAATTACGAAGTATAGTAAGCGATCCAAGCGATGCAAGCGCTCCATGCGATCCTGTAGTATTTACAGTTACCGAACTAAACACTAATCTCCGACCACCGCGGTTGTGTATGAGCACTCGTACCGATGGGTTCTAACGATACAAAAATCGCCACAAAACAGATTGAACACAGCAACATAGCTTAAACTAACGCCAGGGTTATCACGCGATCACTGGTATTACAACCACGATGAAAGTTATAAATCTATTCAAACAGATTGACAGAAAGAATTTTTTCTAACAACTTTAATAATATATTTCAGTTAAACGAATTACAACATTCGGACGGGACATTGCACTTACGGTTTCTATCACATAAAGATTGCACGTAGGAAAACCACAATGACTATATAGTACATTTATCACATTTTATAGTGATTTTTAGAGGAAAGGTTATAACAGTTTTAAATCTACGAATACAATTTGCAACTATTATTAATACTGGGAACTTCGTTACTGTAAATATGCACTTCAGAACAGGATCATATAAAAGGTTCTTAAATCCAATGTTAGCCATTTATATCATTAACTGTTGGGATAAATATACTATGACATATTTTTGCATTTCTTAATAGCTTACTGTGAAAAATACTTATTACAGTTTACAGAAAATAATTCACCATAGCATTTATAGGTGGTTGGAAAATAAAATTTTGGTTGCATTGCCTTGCATCGTTGGCACTAAGATGAAGCACCACAGATTTAGCGCAGCGGATATAGAACTACTTGGCATGGATTTCACTGTCTGATTTGAGTTCAGGGAAAAGTTCTAGTAGAAAGCTGTCCAAAAGCAAGTATCCAAGCTGAAAGTGATTGATAGGAATTTAAATGTAAAGTTTAACAGTTGTTAGACACATAATAATAGCATGTGCAGGGTGTAGACATAGTTTGTTTGTCTTTAGACAGTGTGCACATAAGATCAAAGAAAATCTAAATACCTTATTATTTATTTTGCCAATGTATAACAGAATCATTAAATGCACAAAAAGCTGCAAGTAAGCACTGGGATGAAAACTAAACACTGTTGCCCCCGTCTATACTGAAACGCTTAATATGAGAATACACATACTTGTTTGTTGAGTTTGGGATGTTGCAGGACTTTAAACAAGCGTTTACAACCATCTTCATGCTTTTCTTTTCCAATTAAGCGAACAAAATTATCTGAAACATTTTTTTGTAAATTTATTAAATAAATTCATTGCATAAAAACCATTTATCATTTAAATACTAATATATATCTAAAACGTTTTAGGTAACATATCGAATACATAAGGAATAATATGCCATTAAAAACCTAAGAGAACCAGGGTAGAGTAAAAGAGCAAAAAAACATTTGAAATGTTGTTATAGTGCATCACATGTAAATAAATACCTGGAATAAAATTGCGCCAAGCCTGGTAAGTGGCGTGTTTTCTCTCAACTTTGTCTTTATTCGTCCTTTTTGAAAAATAAATTTTATAAAACTATAAATCCTCACTACTTAACTAACAACCTTGGTTTGTCTTTGTTGTGCAGAAGTTGGTCTTTGAACAAGTTGATGATGTCCACCACATGGTGCTCTTGTTTGTAACGCGATATTTTATCATTCAAATATCTGTGGTGACAAACATACATTTAAATTTATACCAATTTTAAACGAGAAATATTCGACGTAGAAAGATAATTTAAATTGTAAGGTTTACAAATATTGCAAGATTACTTGTGTACAAAAGGTTCCAGGGTGTTCTTGACCACTATTTTCAAGCCAGCCATTATATGATGCAGCCACATATCAGCTTTGAACACTCGTACAGCTGTAATTGAAGTGAAATTGTGGACAACTTATGTATATATATATATATAAAGTTAAAGATTACAAAATTATATGTTCTATATAATAAACACTGGATAAACTTAGTGTAAGGGTAGGTATTGCATAAAATGTTGTCAATTATAGACAAGTATTGTTAGTTTTTTGTGGTTTTTGCCAATTGTATTCAGAATGGCAATACTAACTAGTAACTATTTTGATTTAGATTTGATCGTAAGTTTTATTAGTGGGTCTAAATCCCATAAATAATTAAAAAACTATATTAAATTCAGTTCTGATTAAATTACATCCAGATGTTACACAGTTTCACCTGAATAACTTACTCAAGTAACATTCTAATCAACTATAATCTGCACAATGTAGGCAAACATTTTTACTGTTGCTATAAATATCATTAATATTGAAATTCTGGTCAGAATATTAAATAATGAGTCTATATTTCAAAAACTTACTGAGGAATATCACATAATCACAGATTCCAGTTAAAAACGACTCAATCTCTGAAGGTTTGCTGATTCCAGCTGATTGGAAACCAAAATTCCAATCACTATCTGGGTAGAGTTCATTGTGCAGCTGGAATTAAAAAATTCGCATTAAACTGCAATGTACTAAAGTGCAAAGTGTATCAAATGAAATGTTACCTTTTGATTCATTAGGATTTCAGGATTATCCAGGCTTGGCTCATATTTTCTGTAGAAGAAATTTGGAATATTTGAATCAGTAAATACAAGATAAGTTTTGACATTTGGTCAAGTATTAATACAATAATTTGGTTAACACAAAATACATAAACCAGATTTCACATATTGTGTGAAATCATGAGAATGACTACTGCATTAAAAGTTCCATTTGGACCAAAGTAAAATGTAATTAGTGACTTTATTTTTCGCAGAATTATCAACATATAACAGATGAAAACAATTTGGCATATGTAAAAAATTTGCTTTGTGGGTATTTATTGACAATCTACCAGCGTGTGCAACCCTTATTTTTATGGTGTACAAACTACTGAAAGTGGTTTGTTCACAAACTACAGAAAACATTTTTTATATAGTTTTGTAAAACAACCGCATTACACAGTCATACCCTGGTTTTGGTTTTCCTGGTTCACAGGATTGCACCAGAGATTGTAAGAATATCTCGAGATGCTGTCCCTTCTCCTTGAGCAGTTTGTTCGGGACTCTCCGAAACAACCTCCCCAGCTTCACATCCGGGATGAGCTTGCTGTAGAATCGGGAGACTGCTCCAGCCCGCTCCGGGAGGAGAAAGTCATAGAGCAGCTCACTATGCTGGAGACCAGGCTTGCCGATCAATACCTGATGAGATTTCATTTGATCAATGATAAATTTGGGATAAATTGTTTGAGATAAACATCTTGGAGGGATGACACCACATACTGCACTGAGCATTTAAGTCATGGAGCATAAATTGTAAAACTCTTTAATTGCTTTGAATTATAAAAGCTGTATTGAAACCATCAAAAGTGTACAATTTTTGTTCCAAATAGCATCTTAAAGAAAAGTATTGACATCTTTACGACATGCTTCTATCTTATCTATTATGTAAACCATGCCTAAATCAGTGAATTGTATTTATTCTCAGGTATTTTTAGCAGCCTGAACTAAAAAAATAAATTTTGATTGGCTTACATTTAATTTCATTAATTCATAACCACATGAGTTGCAAGTTTGAAATTAATTTAGTAAACATTGCCTAAACCCAGTGGATTAACAGGTTTTACCAAAATTGAAGGATTCTACACAACAAACTACAATTGCTTCGGTAACCCAATGGTGGGCACAAAGTAATCCAACGTTTACTCATGAGATAACAATCCTTGTGTTTTTCCATTCACAGGACAAACATGACTATCCTATCCCATCTACCACAACACTTCAAACCTTTAAAAATCTTTCAAAATCCACTTTTTTTGACTCAAGGAACTCGAGAGACCTCCTAATAAGCTTCTTGGGAGGAAGTGATGCGGGTGCAAGTGATCCATGAAACTCCATTAGCTTGTTCTCGAGCACATAGAACTCATTGTATCTTCGGAGAACCTGCCACTGCACTGGTACCCCATCATCTTGGGACGAATAATGGGTTTGTTGAATAATTCAGATTTTTAACACAAAATACCATGGAGGTTCTTCTCTAGGTTTTATGTTTAAAAGTTTTATTTATTTTTTTAAATAACCATCTTGACATATTCTTTCTGGTCTCTAATGGAATTTATACTATACACGATGTAAGAACTAAAATTAACTTGATTATTTTAGAAAACAGTTTTAATTGAAACAAAATCATCAACAATATGTGTAATTAAAAAAGCTTGCAGTATCTAAGGTTTACTTATTAATTGACAAAGATACCCCCTTAATTTAACAAATAACACAACTTTTTATCCACGCTGGTAAATTTAAAACTTTTGTAGCTTATAAAAAGCGAAATCAAACAGTAGTTATATTAGATGAATAGTAATGGGTGTTAAAATGTAAATGATATTAAAATATACAATAAGTTGAAATCTATATTTTAATCTGTTTTTTTTTTATGTCAAATCAAAGGTTGAGTATAAATTAAACTCGAAATCCCACCGTCAGGGATGTCGACACGGTTGACTTCCACACAGAAGGCGTACATCCGCTCCGAGGTCGATCCTGGTCGTGGCTCGTCATCACGGCGCAGAACATCCACACGAGGGATGGTGATCCTCCACGTGGAGAGATCTCGATTGACGAGTTCATCGTTCAGCTCATCATCGATCAAAGAGGACTTGTCTTCCCCATCAAGCTATACACCAACAAGGTTTTATGCAAATGATGAAGACGATTTCGGTTATAAATCTGAAGTGTGTTTTACTAATAATTCATTATGTTTTCCTAAGCAAATCAATGATGTATCGATCAGATTTTATACAAAAATACATTTTCTACAATTTTATATTAAAGATTATAGAAATTAAAAAGATTATAGAAAAATTGTTAAATGGGTATATCAAATCAGCTTAAACATGTTTATTTATGAGCTAAATAATTTCTTGTAAAAATAAAAACAAATTACTTAATTCCAAAGTACAAGATTAAAATTACCAGTCCATTGTTGTTGTCATTATCATTTTCTTCTGAACTTCCATTGCCTTAAAATAAAGGAATGCAAGTTATGGGTGAAACTCTTTCACGAAGACATACACACCTTGTTTATAAACCTCTTGTCCTTGCTGCTGCTTATTCATTAAGGTGGTGTCGTACAATTTGGATGACGGTTTTCTACAAAGCATAAAGAGTAAATCAAAATCATTAATGGTGGTCGAATGTTTTTACCTCGCGTGTCGGCTTTTTTGCTTGATGGGCATTCGCTTTCCACAAACCATTTCATAATACTGTGATGTAACGTCAAATTATTAAGTAATTTATTCGAGTGTAGGCAATTTTAAACAAAGTTCAACACCAGTAAGCCACATTTTTGATATGTTGTATTTATGGTTTGCTGCACCTAATCTCCCCATTTACAGTTGATTCGACTAACACTTACTGTGTCGCTTTGGTAGAAGAGTGGACAGTAAAGATGTTCCAATAAGTTATACACATGATCGTATGCTCGAAACAAAGGAGTGCTGGTGCTCAGTCGGTTAAGTTCGTTCCATCGACCTTCAGCAACTAGAGCAGTTTGGAACAATTTATATCACAACATTTGTAGAAAGGACTTATATTAGGGAACTGTAATTGGAGGATGGATCAGATGTCTGACAATGCTCATAAGACTGATTTAAAAGTTGTGGTTTTAAACTGCTTGGTTTAATGTAATAAATCTCTCAATCCAACACTTGTACTGTATCATAATTTAAAAAAGCTAGTTTTCGACAACTTTGCATTATACTAGAATATCGGATAAATACAATGAGACATGTTCAGCTGACCACAAGAATAGTCCGCCCACGCTGATACTTACTGTCACGCAGCTCATTTATAATGTCACTCTCAAAATGAATAAAAGTGTCGGAATCTGGCTGGCAGTAAGAAGTGTAAATATCTCTCGCTTCCTTGTGGAGTTTCATCAGCTGATCATCTGTCTGTTCTGGCGCCAAGCAGCGTCTGTTGAAGTCAACTAAAAAAAATGGTTTTCGTTTATTTGGTACAATGCGACCTTTTTATAAAGATTTTATATTAGAGAACATGTCACAAAAATTTGTAATGAAGGGTATTTCATTATAGGTGAAGTAAAACACACCATTCAAATTACTCCGATATATTTTACATCTTACCACATTAACACAAGGAATTCAAATTGCCCCAAACTTTTAAAATTTAAATTAATTTAAACATATTTTGACAGTTTTATTTTATTTTAACAATTGTCATAGAATGAAAAAAATAAAAATTAACTGTGAAGAAATAGATATATGTTAACACTGCACTTAGTACATTAGTATTGAGATACTGGGCAGCACCTGTTATTATTCGTTCGAAATTAAATATATTGAGATATACAAATGTACTTACAAACAGTTAAGCAGAACTGAAGATTGTGAACTGCCCCCAACGTTCTTAAAAATATCATGAATTGATAAAGCATCTCCTGATTGCTCATGATGGTGGTCAGATCAATATGAAGCAACTGTTGATGCAGAACATTTAAACTTTTAAATCAGTATATGGTAA
>CH002822.1:214351-229022 GCA_000149265.1 Ciona savignyi | reverse complement strand
GGTACTTATATATAGGTTAGTAAATATTATGCATCTGTAAATAGTGATTTTAATGGGGTAATATAACACTAAATAGTGTTTGTTACTTAAATATTTTAATAACATTAAATCAGTGCATTAAATGCTACAAAAATAGATAAAAACAACTTTACGTTAAAATGTATGATGTCTTATAATTATAAACAAAGCAATAAATTACGAAATAAATTTACTAAGTAGTTAGCAGGGAATCCTGGTGGACATTCTCTGTACTGTTTGATTGTAAAATTTAGCCACGTCTTGTGACACTTGCCCCTTATGTTAGTTGTTAAAAATATACATATTATATAGAAACATAAATGGGGTAATACTAATACTTAGCAAGTTTATGTTCAATGGTAGCAAAATGATCAATATGCATATGCTTTATAATGCCTGGGTGTTTTAAATTGCTTTGATTTTGACATTTTGCCGTGAAAAATATAGGTTAAACTCCAAAAAATGACATTGGGTTCAATTTTCTTTTAGTTTTTCGTGACATTTAAAACAGTTAATGACGTAATATGAACTTATGTTTATCAGGAAGACTAGTTTTTTGGAAGAAAACCAAATGTATTATGTAGCTTGTATTTAAACAAAGATGATTTTAACTAACATACATTTTAAACAAGATGTGTAGAAACACTAACCTTGAAAAGTTCACTTATTTATTTATGAAGTTTTTTAGTTGTTTTCGTTTATAATAGGGTAAATGTTACAAATCTGTAGTTACTTGTTTTGGGGAATAAACTCAAGGTTTACCTAGTAGACAGAACAGAGGGGGGATGGTTAACCAGTAGTTTTTCTTAATAGTTTACCAGTATCAAAAATATAAATATATGTACAACCCTATTAAACAAATAAATCAATGAGTTCTAAAAATGACCAATAAGTTTTTTGCACAAGACTGGTCTCGCCATCGTGTTATTAACGGACCATTACACTCGGTACAGCTACACTACACAGATTAATCTAGGGTGTGAAAACACAGACAAAATCATTATATTGCCTTGTACCGACTTTTTGGTTGTCTGAACTATGGCAGTGTGTTTGGTATGATTGAGATCTTTAATTTTGGTGGAATTCATTAATTCACTAGGTTGAGGAAATGTTCAATGAGTGCCTTTCTTAAAGAGACAACCAACTAGTCAGCGACCAGTTTGGAACCTTCAACTCTTAAAAAGTGACCTTCAACGCTAAAAGTGACGTACTAACCCTTCAAGCTATTCAGTCGGACTAACTGCTACACCCCTATTGGAAAGTTCGTTTGCTGTGCGTCCGATTCTTGCGCCAACATTTTTTAACCTAAATTTTGCGCCACGCCAGTAATACTAATTTGCGCCACCACAAACAAAGTTGCATAATTTTTAATTCAAACTTTGAAATATAAGGCTTAAAGTGTCAAAAATACTGACATAAATGAAAGGAAGTGTAATCACGCCACGCCAGCATGATTTTTGAAGTTTTCTACGCCAATACCCGAAAAAGTAGTCCATACGCCACGCCAGATACATCCAGCACATCATACGAACTTTCCAGTAGGGTGCTACACTGCTGGACAGCTTCCTGATCAAACAATACAGTGCCATTACCCAGTAACACAATCGAACAAATATTTACCTCAGAATCATTACAGATACACCAATTCCCGCAAAAAACATCCAAAACAGCAACATGAACTGAAAAACACTGTAAAAATGTTTGAGTGAAAGGAAGTACTGAGGTTTTACATGTAACAAAACAAATATCTGTATACGATATATAGGCTAGAATACAGCCTGGATACCAGGCAAGAAAAAAGTAAATTTTGTGATGCATAGTACGGTGGTATTCCAAACAACACAATAACAGTAAAAGTACCTCATAGTGCACATGACCCAAACTACAACAGCCCCCGCAATGTATCCAGCTGTTTTAATGCTTGCCATTTTACCGACTACGTACAGATATACCAGATTGAATGTACATCTACAAGTCAAATCTTCTTAAACCAGCCTTAGAACATGCTTGGTCATGGAACCGCTTTCAATATAAGATCAGGTACAGTTGTTTTGGTGTTAGTTAATATTTTAATATACATTGAAGCATATTATAAATTGGATGACATGTAGTCCAATACAATTAATTAAAAATCTTTAGGAAGCAAAAAGCAAGAGAAAATTAGGCAATAACAAATTTGGTGTCCGGCCGGTTGGTCTAACGGTTAAGTGATTCGCCTTTTAATCGAAAGGTTGTAGGTGCGAAACTATCCTATCCTCTCTTGGTCAATTTTAGGCGAGACAACGGGGTATGACAATTACAATTTCAGCACTAAGTTTAGGTTTTAAATGACATTTTGGTCATAAGGTTACTAATCAACACGCAAAAGTGTACAATTTTGATTATACAAAAAAATTAAAATGGCACTTTCACGATCTTATGATATTCATGTTTATAACCGTGAATGAAAAAAAAACAGGCGGTTAACCACCAGTTAACACATTGGCAATGGTCAGATTATCTCGCGCCCTGCACCGTCTGGTCAAACTACAATTTTTTTCGATTAGTACAATAATCTTTTATTTGCCCAATACTTATCTGCATTATACTTAACGAAGAGGTGTGGGAATCCCACACGTTTATAATTGTGTTTCTATATATTTTAACAATTAGGTCGCCATGCCATGTGTCCATATTTTGTGCATGGGAAGTCGCGATTAAGTTCCTGTTTTCGACAGTCCAGTCGATGAATTGTTTCCCCGCGAGTTCTGTTTAACGCCGTCCGACCTTGTGTACAATGTGTTTCCTGTTATGCGTGTTATATAAACTGAATATGATTTCATATTATTAAAGAGCATTTTGCTTTGTCCTCGCTTGGACTAGCCGCCCCCTCAAACCTTTACCTATACCTACTTAAGCTATGCCCTGTGTACACCGCTTTTCCTGGCTGCACCTTCCGTGATAACCCAATAAAATACTTTACCTATGCTACCCCTTGTCTTACCCTGCTCGAAACTCGTCTAAAAGCAAAGCGCTGCTACATTTTGTTGACCCCTCGTGTGATTTGAACTCCTATCCTTCCGATATGGAGTCAATTCGCTTTGTTTTCTTTCTTTCAATTTTCTGCTTCCTTTCGATTTTTCTTTCCAGATTCCACAGATAGTCTGCAGTCGGATGTGCTCAACTGTTCATTCAATGGATCCTTCGTCAGAGCAAATTGGTCAAGCCATGTCGGTCAAGTTTATAAGTTTTCACCTGGGTTACGACGAACAATTGATCAGGTGTGCCGTTTTTGCACTAGTATGTGTGCTATATCACAATCGTGTTTGGGATAAACAGCGATAAAAAGGCCTCTCAGCAGCGTGATGAGTCAAAGTCACGGAAGCCTAACTATTGTCCGGCCATTAATGCCGCAATAGGATATTCTACTTTCAGCATGGGATGGGACCTCGCTCAAGCAAAAAGGACAGCTTCAAGAATGTGATATATTTACCACGGAAGTTTATATTTTGAGTCCGGCAGAGTAGCTTGGTGGTTAAGTGCGTCTCCGTTCATCCGAAAGGATGGAGAAAATTATGTAGTGTTTTATTTATTCGTATATTAGTAAAACCAATTCCCAATATACAGTAAAACCCAAACATGTAAATCGTCTTTGTAACGTCAAATGTAAAAACCAAAAAATATAAAATGGGTTACATAATTTTAATCGAGTTGAATATTTTTAGAGATGTTGGCAATACCGTATCAGAATACATGGATGTCAAGTTTTGAATAATACAACATACTGTAATATCTCCGGTAATCTGACGATAGGCCATCTGTTAACGCCGATTTATTTTCCTGTTCACGGGGAAAATGGTGAATATGCTATCCTAGACTATTCTAGGAGGGAATAAAATATCCAATCGAGGTAAAACTTTTATCGGTTAGGTATTGCGGAAAATTATGTAGTGTTTTATTTATTCGTAGGCTATATTAGTAAAACCAATTCCCAATATATAACCCAAACACGTAAATCGTCTTTGTAACGTCAAATGTAAAAACCAAAAAATATAAAATGGGTTACATAATTTTAATCGAGTTGAATATTTTTAGAGATGTTTGCAATACCTTACCAGAAGACATGGATATTAAGTTTTAAGTAGTAACTCGGGAGCCCATCAATTTTGCTTGCAGAAATAAACGTTATACACTGTGTAGGCTATATCAGACACATCAAAACTGCTTAAATAAACAGGGAGGGAACCTGTTCGTTTCTGCATGCAGAAACATATAACGTAAAAGGTTGTGGTTTTAAGTGGTTTTAAAATAGTGATGCTTTAAGTGTGGTTGACGCACTCTTGTTATATATTTTATGCCATCGATAACCGCACGATGTACTGCAGAAATATAAAATAGAACAATGGTTTCGCCAGGTTGTTATAGTCAGCAAACGTATACCCAATGGAAATAATTCAAGACGCGATTTTGCAATAGATAGTTTCACATTAATTCATCATCTGACCTGTTGCAAATTCTCGTGTAAGAATTTTCCACAATCATAATATTAATTGCACCGGTTGCACAAGAGAACAACACACTGATCGTCACCGCACACGTCATAAAGCGCGGACGACCTGTTTTGTCATAAATGCTCTTACAAACTACGTCTCTTCATTGTGTTAGATCTTAAAAAATCAATTCGAAGTGCAGTGCAAGAAAAAATGGATGAATTGTTTTATTACACAATGGTATTTAAAGTAATTATTTTTTTACTCGGCATTTACATTCTCTCTCTGTTTATAGTGCATCATAAAATACCGAACCCGAACTTTTGCTTTGTAAAAATCACCCATGAACATGGAAAAACTTTCTGTTAGAAGCTACGAACAAACATTAAGTCAGTTAGTAAAGTTTTGGTATCTTTCTGATATTAGTTATTACCAATATTTACATACCTACGGCATGGGTCGTCAACATCAAGGTAGTTCGGATTCTCAGACAAATAAAAACTTGCTTCGAAGGAACGGTTTCTCTCAATATAGTATGCCATATTCTACAAAGAGTTTAAATGTATCGGAGTTGAATGAATCCTCTAGTATGGTTGTTCGATCTGAATACACTGGCCGTAGTCCGGTAGAAGAGGACACTCGTTTTACTTTGGAAATTTCTAAACAGCTTAACGATAACCCCATTAACTTTTACGTCACAAAACGTATTTTACACATGTATGTTTTAAAGAAAGGTTGGCTCTGGAAAGAAGATATCTTCTCCTTTGACGACTTTTTAATTGGATATATGAGATTGGACAACGAGATATGACCGCCGCATCAACGGAAAACCATCAAACCTGGGAACAATTGGTTCTTTTCTATATTCTGTTAGAACATGCCATACCTTTCTATGTAAATGATTCTGTTGGTTCACTAACAGTAAACAAGAAATTTAACAATAAAGGTTACGCCAAGCGCAAGAAAGCCGTTAAAAGAGCCATAGAGACGTCGTTGTGAGTTGTTTACACATTGCTTGGAGGAAATAAAACCCGCTTCGGTACCTTTAAAACTAAAGCTTTAATGTTTCGTTTTCAAGATTCGGTCGTAACAATAATAAAGAATGCAGCACTGGATGTATGCAAGTTCTTTTTTGAACCAGACTTTTTTTTGGAATGTTTGTCGAAACTAGAAGGGACAGCGCTGTTGCCATACTGAACGTACCAATTAAAACAACTATCGCACCATAATTTCAGCCGTAAACTGAATTTCAATTCCTGCGACACAATCAAATATGTTGTTTTCTTATGCCGTTCTTTGGTCGTCAACAAAATCCAACGATGTTGCTTTCGTAAAACATTCTTTTACCGTTATTAAAGTTTAAAATGTTGTTTTCTTATCCCATTCTTTTCCAATCAGTGTAATTAAAGATGTTGCTTTCATAAGCCGTCATTTTCTTGTAAATAAAATTAACGATGTGGTTTTTGTATGCCGCTGTTTTCTCGTTAACACAATATAACTGGTATATTTTTCTCACTTTATGTAGTTCCAATCCTTGAACGATCAGTTTAAACGATCGTCGCCTTTTAGCCGAAGGGTTGCAGATGCGACTTAAGGTCCTACTCAAGTCAAACTTCTTGAACTGAATTTAAATTTCTTGATCATTTTAATGTGGTTTGTAAATGAAGCAACATTTTTAAAACAACCTTCAAAATGTACACCCGCATGGGGGGTAGTACTATGACTAATTGTGTCCTTCGGCAAGGCAATTAAAATATATTATTAGGGCTGTCGATATAATCGCAGATAACGTATGGCGATTGTCGTTAGTAAACATGAAAAATTCCCAAAATAAAACGTCTTTAACGAACTAAACGTCTATAACGAATTAAAATGCATTTGACAATAAAACTTTAGTTCATTTTTTTAATAAGGCCTGCTGAAAACAAAATCAATTCTATTTATTTTTTTTGCAATGAGTTTACAAAGCAATGTGTATAACCACGCTTAATGTTATTGAACGAATAAGTTTTTTTATATGACGTGTTTTAACGACTGTTCGTTTTGCAGTCTATTTCTGTTCCTGTGTCGTGATTTGATTCGTTTGTCATTTTTTTAGTACTGGCGCAAAAAATGAATGAACTAACTAAACTAAGTCCTGCTCTGCATTTGTGTCAGAAACCAAAATATTGCGAGACGCCAATAAGCAAAGTTCGTAAATATTGCGTCAGGAAAGTTTTTCTGGGTACTTTAATTACATAATGCATCATTCACACGTTGATTGTTTAATTATTAACGTAATTTAAAGTATTAATGACTATTTATTCGTCTGTTAAGCGTATAGTTTTTCCAATCTCACATTCGCATCAGTGACGTCACGTGACGTCAAGAAAATGCAGCCTCACTTAATTTTATATCCTCTCCTGTGTAATGACTTGATATTTGCAGAAACTAGGTGGTTTACCCTGTGAATAGCCAGGTCTTGGTTGAAGTAATACCCAAACTTGCAATGGACCTTTAAGAGTTGATTAGGCATGTGTCATGTAATTTTACTATATTTTTGAGGCGGGGTTATGATAATTTAGTTACACCTGGACAGCTTCAAAAATGTGATATATTTACCACGGAAGTTTATATTTTGAGTCCGGCAGAGTAGCTTGGTGGTTAAGTGCGTCTCCGTTCATCCGAAAGGATGGAGATTCTAAACTGGTCGCCAGCGAGTCGGTTGTGTCTTTGGGCAAGGTACTTAGAGGGCCATTGTCTGAAACCGGTGGATTGATGGGGTCTAAAAAATTGAAGGAACCTTTGAATAATACAACATACTGTAATATCTCCGGTAATCTGACGATAGGCCATCTGTTAACGCCGATTTATTTTCCTGTTCACGGGGAAAATGGTGAATATGCTATCCTAGACTATTCTAGGAGGGAATAAAATATCCAATCGAGGTAAAACTTTTATCGGTTAGGTATTGCGGAAAATTATGTAGTGTTTTATTTATTCGTATATTAGTAAAACCAATTCCCAATATATAACCCAAACATGTAAATCGTCTTTGTAACGTCAAATGTAAAAACCAAAAAATATAAAATGGGTTACATAATTTTAATCGAGTTGAATATTTTTAGAGATGTTTGCAATACCTTACCAGAAGACATGGATATTAAGTTTTAAGTAGTAACTCGGGAGCCCATCAATTTTGCTTGCAGAAATAAACGTTATACACTGTGTAGGCTATATCAGACACATCAAAACTGCTTAAATAAACAGGGAGGGAACCTGTTCGTTTCTGCATGCAGAAACATATAACGTAAAAGGTTGTGGTTTTAAGTGGTTTTAAAATAGTGATGCTTTAAGTGTGGTTGACGCACTCTTGTTATATATTTTATGCCATCGATAACCGCACGATGTACTGCAGAAATATAAAATAGAACAATGGTTTCGCCAGGTTGTTATAGTCAGCAAACGTATACCCAATGGAAATAATTCATGACGCAATTTTGCAATAGATAGTTTCACATCAATTCATCATCTGACCTGTTGCAAATTCTCGTGTGAGAATTTTCCACACTCATAATATTAATTGCACCGGTTGCACGATAGAACAACACACTGATCGTCACCGCAGACGGACACCTGTTTTTTCATAAATGCTCTTACAAACTACGTCTTTTCATTGTGTTAGATCTTAAAAAAATCGATTCGAAGTGCAGAGCAAGAAAAAATGGATGAATTGTTTTATTACACAATGATATTTAAAGTAATTATTTTTTTACTCGGCATTTACATTCTCTCTCTGTTCATAGTGCATCATAAAATACCGAACCCGAACTTTTGCTTTGTAAAAATCACCCATGAACATGGAAAAACTTTCTGTTAGAAGCTACGAACAGAAATTGAGTCAGTTAGTAAAGTTTTGGTATCTTTCTGATATTAGTTATTACCAATATTTACATACCTACGGCATGGGTCGTCAACATCAAGGTAGTTCGGATTCTCAGCCAAATAAAAACTTGCTTCGAAGGAACGGTTTCTCTCAATGTAGTATGTCATATTCTACAAAGAGTTTAAATGTATCGGAGTTGAATGAATCCTCCAGTATGGTTGTTCGATCTGAATACACTGGCCGTAGTCCGGTAGAAGAGGACTCTCGTTTTACTTTGGAAATTTCTAAACAGCTTAACGATAACCCCATTAACTTTTACGTCACAAAACGTATTTTACACATGTATGTTTTAAAGAAAGGTTGGCTCTGGAAAGAAGATATTTTCTCCTTTGACGACTTTTTCAATTGGATATATGAGATTGGACAACAAGATATGACCGCCGCATCAACGGAAAACCATCAAACCTGGGAACAATTGGTTCTTTTCTATATTCTGTTGGAACATGCCATACCTTTCTATGTAAATGATTCTGTTGGTTCACTAACAGTAAACAAGAAATTTAACAATAAAGGTTACGCCAAGCGCAAGAAAGCCGTTAAAAGAGCCATAGAGACGTCGTTGTGGATTGTTTACACATTGCTTGGAGGAAATAAAACCCGCTTCGGTACCTTTAAAACTAAAGCTTTAATGTTTCGTTTTCAAGATTCGGTCGTAACAATAATAAAGAATGCAGCACTGGATGTATGCAAGTTCTTTTTTGAACCAGACTTTTTTTTGGAATGTTTGTCGAAACTAGAAGGGACAGCGCTGTTGCCATACTGAACGTACCAATTAAAACAACTATCGCACCATAATTTCAGCCTTAAACTGAATTGCAATTTCTGCAACACAATCAAAGATGTTGTTTTCCTATGCCGTTCTTTGGTCGTCAACAAAATTGATGTTGCTTTCGTAACCCGTTCTTTTACCGTTATCAAAGTTTAAAATGTTGTTTTCTTATCCCATTCTTTTCCAATCAGTGTAATCAAAGATGTTGCTTTCATAAGCCGTCATTTCTTGTAAATAAAATTAACGATGTGGTTTTTGTATGCCGCTCTTTTCTCGTTAACACAATATAACTGGTATATTTTTCTCACTTTATGTAGTCCCATTCCTTGAACGATCAGTTTGAACGATCGTCGCCTTTTAGCCGAAGGGTTGCAGATGCGAAACTGGTCGCTAGCTAGTCGGTTGTGTCCTTAGGTAAGGCACTTAACGGACATTGCCTAAACCCAGCGGATTAATGGGTTCTACCAAATTGAAGGAAGGTGTGAATCATACACAACACAATGCAATAGCTCCGGTAACCCGACGGTGGGTGCGAGGTGATCTGACGATTGCTCGCGTGTTAACCCCCTTGGTTTTCCCATTCACTGGGAAAACATGAACATCCTAACCTATCCTAATTAAAATACAATGGAAATTCTCGATTTTAGTTACACCTAAGTCTGTAAGGACCCGTTAACGTTCCTTGTTATAACCGAATCTTGAAAACATGATATTACAGCTTTCGTTTTGAAGATATCGAAGCAAGTTTTATTGGCTCCAAAAAAACGCGTATATATATAACCTACAACTACGTCTTAATGGCCATTTAACGGTTTTCTAGCGCTGGTGTAACCTTTTTCACAACATTTCCTGTTTATCGTAATGTATAGGATGGAACTACCAGCACCCACAATAAAGAAAGGTATAACGCAAGCATAAAACACCAACCCAGAAATTCAGTCAAGTAACCTTCTATCAAAATTCAAGTCAAGACATTTGAACTTAAGGTCCAAGTCAAGTCAAACTTCTTGAATTGAATTTAAATTTCTTGATCCTTTTAATGTGGTTTGTAAATGAAGCAAAGTTTTCTAAACAACCTCCAAAATGTACACCCGCATGGGGAATAGTACTATAGAGAATAAAGATATGCATGTAAAATTTGAGTCCAACCGAATAACTTAATGGTTATTGGGTTGCCTTTTAGTCGAAGACTGCAGATTTGAAACTGGTTGCTAGCTAACTAATTTTGTCCTTCGGCAAGGCGATTAAAAGATATTATTAGGGCTGTCGATAATCGCAGATAACGTATCGCGATTGTCGTTAGTAAACATTCCAAAAATTCCAGAGAATTCCAAAAATCTAAACTAAACTTCTTTAACGAATTAAAATGCATTTGACAATAAAACTATAGTTCATTTTTTAATAAGGCCTGTACATGAAATCAATTCTATTTATATTTTTTTGCAATGAGCTTACAAATTAATGTGTATAACCACCCTTAATGTTACTGAACGAATAAGTTTTTTTTATATGACGTGTTTTAACGACTGTTCGTTTTGCCGTCTATTCCTGTTCCTGTGTCGTGATTTGATTCGTTTGCCATTTATCAGTACTGGCGCAAAAATGAATAAACTAACTAACTAAGTCCTGTATATTATTTGCGTCAGAAACCAAAAGATTGCGAGACGCCAATAAGCAAAGTTCGTAAATATTGCGTTAGGAAAGTTTTTCTAGGTACTTTAATTGCATAATGCACCTTTCACACGTTGATTGTTTAATTATTAACGTAATTTAAAGTATTAATTAATGGCAAAAAAATAAAAAAAAAACATGACCGATGAGCAGGAAAAGACGGCAAAACGACCAGTAGTTAAAACATGTCATTTGAAAGAAAAAGGAGAAGGTGTGGACCGAAAGAGTGGAACAGGGTGAACATTTTTTTATGCTATTACCTTGATTAAAAACACGTCTGTGATACTATAAGCAATTTTCATTTATTAGTATCGTAGCTGAGTAGTATTGATAATATCTCGATTATGGATATATCGTTGCAGCCCTAGATATTACCCACTGGATTTATTGGGTTTTACCAAAATAGAAGAACCATTGGAATCATGCACAAACGCATTGCAATAGCGCTGGTAACCAGATGGTAGGCCCGACGCACGATGTATTCTAACGATTGCCCTTGTGTTGCATAACCATTTACTCTTCTAAATTTCAAAACCACGGTGGTCTCATTAGTGATACCTTTTTTTAAAAAAAATCGATATATGTATTAGTCGCGCTAACCAATAGGCCACGCGTTTGTACTAAAATTCGTGGTTGACTCTAGTTTTAAACGCGCCGGTCAACCAAGAAAATCCTACAAATTAACTATACATTTTCCAGTAACATTAGACATTATGTATGACTATTTATTCGTCTGTTAAGCGTATAGTTTTTCCAATCTCACATTCGCATCAGTGACGTCACGTGACGTCAAGAAAATGCAGCCTGGCTTACTTTTATATCCTTCCCTGTGTAATGACTGTATATTTGCAGAAACTAGGTGGTTTACCCTGTGAATAGCCAGGTCTTAGTTGAAGGAATACCCAAACTTGCAATGGACCTTTAAGAGTTGATTAGGCATGTGTCATGTAATTTTACTATATTTTATTGTAGGTCTTCTTAGGTTACATATGACAATGGTTTTAACACTTTAAACCATTAAAAGAATGTTGAGTGGTGCATAACCAAGTTCCCTACGGTACCAAATTCGTAAAACATGGCAAACAAAGAAGTACAGAAAAATGGAAAATTTGCTGGTAGTTCCACCCTAGGAAAATTAAGGTAGACTTCCAAGTACTAATAAAATATTTAATTTTAACCTACAACATTATGGTTATTACCGGATCAAATTAGTATGGTAATGAGAAGTATTTCCCTGCTTTTTGTGTTAGATATTGACTATAATTATAGCAGGATTGGTAATCTTAATTATACATATCC
The DNA here is from genome assembly GCA_000149265.1 of Ciona savignyi. Lineage (NCBI taxonomy): Eukaryota > Metazoa > Chordata > Ascidiacea > Phlebobranchia > Cionidae > Ciona > Ciona savignyi. The sequence continues at coordinate 216,871 of CH002822.1, read as the reverse complement.
AGAAAGTATGACACATACATGCCAATTCTTAAAAATTAAAAACTATCCAAATATTTTAAATAATGCCTCCACAAATGCATGCACAATTTGTCACTTAGCAATTACAAAATCTTGTGTAAAAGAGCCTGCCTTCCAGACTGGACAATATGAAAATGTTTATAATTTGGGTTTAAGAATACTCTGATATTTGAGCAAACCTGTTTTGTATTATATATCATGTATCAGAAACGAACACACACTGATTCACAATCATGTATTGTGTTTAACTATAACACAGATGGTTACGTACTTTATTATTTGTGATATTTCGTCGTAAACTGCATATATACATGTATGTACCGGTACTTACAAACAGCCCATCAATACCAAATGCCAATCTCTTAGTTTTCAGTTCATCAAGTATGTTACTGTACCAAATTTAAATCAAAAATGTGATTTAAGTTTGTTACATTTAATTAATAAAGAATTAATGAAGTTTGTACTTTTATTTTAGTAAAATAGATCCTCATGGATTTGAAAGAAGTGACAATTTTGATTATGTGTCATATGAAATATTCGAATCAGAATATCTGGGTGTTCTTGCACATCGTGCCAAACGCTGGAATCAAATCATAAAGGATGGAGATAAAAAGACAATACATAGTAATGGAAAAGGTTTGTTTATTTTTTGTTGAAAGCTTGTTAAAAATATTTTTTACTTGTTGCTCACAGCATCATCTAAATAATAGTTTGGTCATGTTGAAAAAAATATCACTCATAATTGAAGGTCTGCTGACAAGTTATGTACATTTGATATAAAACTAGAGAGTGTCAACCACCACTATTTGTAAAACACATTTTGTATGCTATATATTCATGCTACAGGGTCTCTTGTAACCACAATTTTTATCTTATACACCAAGTATGTAGTTTGTTTCTGCAAGCATAAACGCATGGGTCCCATAGTTATCAAACCAAACCAAAACAGCTCGATTTAGTTTTTCATGGCTTCGGGGAATCCTGTCAGAATCATGAAACAAAATCTTATTTTTTTTGAAAACAAAATCTTATTTTTATGGTATTTTTAAAGGTATTTTTTTATTTCTTTTAAGTGTTAAATCAGAATGCATTTACATTCCACCATATCTGATTTAAATTGGAGCAGTCGTTTAAGCGCTATGCCCAAAAAAACCTTTTTTTAGAAGAAAATACCGTTTTGGTTTTTAATGTCTCAGGGGAATTCCCCTGGATTTATCATCTACAATTTTGAATTCTGCATGTATAAACCATTTTGTTCTAACAAACAACAAATTTTTATTGCGATTCCATTACTCCTTTTGGTAGATGTCCGGGCGACATTGCATGCCTGTCACAATTATGATTTGATAACATAATCTTATTTTTAAGGGTATTTCCCTAGGTAATTTTTTTATTTCTTCCAATTGTTAAATCAGTGGTTGGTGCACTTACATTCCGCCAAATCTTATTAAAATTGGACCAGTTTTTCCCCTAAAATTTTGGTTTCTGCATATCAAGACCATGTTGTCTAACAAATGACAAATTTCATTGCGATCCCATTATTCCTTCTGGTAGATGTCGGGGCGACATGCCATGCCTGTCAAGCGTTTGACGAAAAAAAAAGAAAAAAAAACGGACAAAAACAATATGTGTCCCATTTTTCCAAATGGGACCCATAACTAGCAAAGTGTCTGATGGCAGTACCATACTATTTAAATTTTCAACAATTGCAATTCTTTTTATTTGGTAAAAACTGTGTTTAAATAATTATTATTATTTTCCCACGGCACACATAGCATTGTCTTGTGGCACAGTACACCAATCTAATACTTGATAGCGGTTTCACGGAATATTGATTAATGAAATAAATAAACCGTACATGTTTTGCTTTGTTGTACATTTTTATCACATCCATTGAATACTGGTTGAACAGCACAGTATTGTCTACTGTAAACCAATAACATGATTTTTGCAGTATTTTTTATTTTATTTTAGTAAAACGATTCTGCAGAAAGGGAATTCCAGATTGTTACAGAGCAAAGGTAAGAATTACACATAAAAATGAATTTAAGTTTTTACTGAATACCACTCTTAAAATTTGTTTTAGACCTGGATGAACTTAAGTGGAGCAACTAAAAGAATGGAAAACAGTTTAGATGTTTATGAAAAACTGCTTGAAACAGGTACCATGTACTGTATTTAATATATTAAATGTTTATATTATATTTGTACTACCGGTATATTTTATATTTGTATTATATTATAATATTGTATAATGTCAGTATATATAATGTATGAAAAATCCTTGCACTTTTTTAGCTATTTGTGCTTTCCATTAAGTCACAACCTAAAATTTTGTTCTTGTGCAGTTTCCTGCATTTAATACTAAGCTGCAATTTGAAATTGATTGATTGGATTTAACTATTATATTATTATTATTTATGATGACCAGGCTAGCCAAACCACAATTTTCTAATATTATGCACACATTGCATTAATGCAAATTTCATTTTTTATATTAAG
>CH002822.1:176198-213741 GCA_000149265.1 Ciona savignyi | reverse complement strand
ATTGATACTTGATCCGGCCTTTGAGTACATCTCCTTTTTCGTCATCATTAAGTTAAACTTAACTGTCCAGATTTACTTTTTAAGTTCGATTTATCAGGTTGCTCAAATGACGTTGAACTAATTGAAGCAATAAAAACTGATTTGAATCGTACCTTCCCTGAAAACATTTATTTCAATGGGAAGATGACTGATGACAAACGACAATCGTTATACAACATACTCCTTGCATATGGGAGACGAAGCCCAGCCATTGGTTACTGTCAGGTTTGTGTAATTTCTTAAATACCAAAAAAATAAAAAAAAACAAGGATTTTTATCTTAATTTCCATTCTTCAGTTAATTGTATTAATAAATTCATGTTTTAACATCTTAGCTCAGTTATCTTTAATTACTTTCAGGGCATAAACTTTGTGGCAGCATTAATTCTATTGGTTGTTAAAGATGAGGAAAAATCGTTCTGGTTGCTCAGTACCCTCCTTGACCATATTCTACCTCAGTATTATACGAAATCAATGCTAAGTCTTCGTGTGGAAATGGAAGTTTTGAAAGAACTTGTAAGGTACTTACCAAACTAAAATGTTACCAAACTAATTTAACCAATGTTACCGTATTAACTAATCTATTTATAAAAACAATTTCAAAATAATTTCAAGCAAATTAATGTTAAACTAAACTGTACGATATCTTAATTTAAAACTCAACCCAAATTGAAAAAGAACCAATCCAAATGGCCCCAAAAAATGTTGTCACTGCTTACAATAGTACTCTATTAGCCTTTTGTTTCATAACATATAAAATAAACGTTTGATACATAACAAAGTATCATAAATCTGGCCTACCAATTGCCTTCTCAAGCATAATTTATTTGCAACACTTCCCACTAGTTCGAAGTATCCTCTCTGCCAGGAAGTTATGGAACGAGCCCAAGCACCTTGGATGATAGTGGCTTCAAAGTGGATCATTTGTCTCTTTATTGATGTTTTTCCCATAGAGGTATTTGTCCTATAAAGGCTTTTTGCCATTTTTTTCGAAGAAAATTTCTGATGTGCCGATTTGCTGTCTTTTGTAAAATGTAAATTAGGTGTCAAACCAGTTGTTACTGACTCCATTCTAGAGATGCTAAAAATAAAGTTTCAGAAGCATTAGCATGCCATACTGGATGATGCTTGTCAGCTATTGTAAAGTACATATAATGAATAAATTTTAAAACCTAAAAAACTTATGCAACCACTGCCATTAGAATGTCATTGTAAATTACCATGTCTGGGTAATATCCCATGCTTTTATTTTACTTGACTAGACGGTGCTTCGAATATGGGATTGTATGTTTGTGGAAGGTTCAAAGATTCTGCTGAGAGCAACACTTTGTGTCATCAAACAAAATGAAACCAAGTTGCTTCTTTGCAAAGACATGCCAGAGATAGTCAAACTGTTTGAAAGCATTAAAACTGACACCACTGTGCTCGAATGCCATCACTTTATGCAGGTATCAAGATTTTCTTTATATTCTTTGTAATAACATAAATAAACAAAAAAAATGCTGCTTATTGTTGGCTTGGGTCCATTCCTATGACCTGTAACTTACGTTAGCATTGCATAAAAACTGTTACAAAGACTCAATGCATACAATGATAGCTATAAAAAATTGCTATAAATTGTAAAAATCGTAAATAAGATTTATTTCAATTTTGTCTTTCCATATCAACATCTAGCAATATCTTCCTTCACCATTTTTTTATCAGCAACGAAAACAACAAAACAATTTTATTTTGATGTTGGTACTAACATCTTGTTGCAGCTTCATAGGCATATTCTAATAACCTGTATCTGCAGAAATGCTTCCAGTTCACCGATCCACTATCAAAATCCGAAATCCAGAAATTGAGGGATAAACATACAAAACTATTAAAGAATTGACAATGATTAGGAGTATTTTTGCTGATACCACCGTGCTATGTTATATATATATATCACTATATCACTATATACATATATACATGTTGCAATCTTTTTAAAGTGATTTTAATTCCCATGTGCAATAGTTTAACTATATTCCTTTTTATTTGAAATATCTCAGTCCGTTTTTTCATATGATACATCATTCCAGTATATTCCTATGCTGTGTATGTGTTACTGTTCTTTATTCCATTCATGAGTCCTGTATCCTATGCATAAGTGAAATTTAGTCTGGAAGTTAGTGGTTTAATTGACCACTATTTTTACTCTTTTTTAAAACTGTTTACAACATTGGCTTGATTAGCATAAAGTTACTAATTAGAAGTTTACACTGTTATAAATGTTATAGTAAAGATTTTTATTTCATGTATTATAGTAATGAATCGTGATTGCCATTCTTATCACTTTTTTAAATTTTATAAAACAATATGTGCAAATTTTCCACCAATGCTTTTATAATTCCATATATTGTTGTGTTCTTGTGTACATATCTTTATTGCAACACTTATGTCATTTCACCAATTAAATACATTCATACGCATATTATACTATGGTGGTAAAGTAAACGATTTTAATATGATCAAATAATCAGTATTCAAAACAATTTTAAAAATTTACCTATTAAAATGTTCATTATTTAACGTAGCGGAATTTAATGGGTAAAACCAAACTAGCTTTCTCGTTGATAACAACATCATGTTATAGTGGTCATCCTGGTCACAAAACCCAGTAAATATCCAATCTGATTATAAGGACATGTGCTTTTAATGAGCATGAAGTTTACTTTTGTAATGCGACAAGTCGACGCATAGTCACATCTGCTCAGGTGTGGAACATAATTTTTCTGCCGTTTTAAAACTGCACTGGTTACGTCATTTTTGATCCAGCAGTGTTATTATGACGTCATCGTCTCTCCTTTGCCACAGCATTTCTCCAATGAATTCGACGAGGTTGCGCTTTCTTGCTCGGATCAGGATACCGACAAGAGTACTCGATATTCGCGTGTACCTAAGAAAAGGGCATGATTATGTCTTCAACAAACATGCGTTAACAGTTTTAGAGTGCAAGACCAGATTCAATAATATCCTTATAATTGGATCATTTTGTGTGTACATATATATGGCTCTGAAATATGGCCTATTACACCCAAAAAGCTCTTTCATAACTGAAGATAAGAGTAAGTTGTAAACAACTTGTTTCCTACTAATTTTAGTTTATTTTTTTGCTTCTTCGTTACAATAAAGAAGAATAAAACATTTATATTAAATTAAGGAGACCGGATAAAACGGCAAAACTACAGTTGTTAAAACACGTCAGTGGATAGACACATTACAAATTAAGGAAAAAAACGACGTGGCCGTTAAACCTTACCCACATCATGATTATATAAGTTTACACAATCATTCGATGGGCTTTTTGTTTTGGGAAATACACCATATATAAGTACAGTGTCAACCACCACCCTTTGTAAACCACTTTCTCCCCAGGTTACCAATTCAAACTTGTTATTTATGCTTTGTTAATGGATGACAATTATATTTGAGATAAAAAACTAAAAATATTAAACTCGATTCATTATTTCGTTGCCAAATTTATAGGAAAAATAACTTCGTATTTCATGGCAGGTTGACTTTTATAAAATTGAAAAAAAAACTAACTGCCGCAGTTAAGAGGGAATACATTGCAAGCACTGGGACAAGCCTAAGTTGTATTGGTTACAAACAAATCTAAGGCGGTTACCAGCGTTAAAAATGCCAAAAAGGGAATCTCTTTTATGCCTCTGGGGATCTAGGGAAATCCCTAATTATTAATTACTCTAAATTTTCCATGTACATTAAATGTAGTTGTGTATTCGGAGATTTACCGGAATACGGTTAAAGGACCCTTTTTATATTCCTGGATACGTCGGGAATTCTCCTTATTATTTGCCGCTCACAAAAAAATGCTAATAACAATATATATGCGCTTTCTTCGCATCCGAAGACACACTAAACATATATAATTACATGAGCAGCCTGTATCACGCGTTAAGCGTTAAGGTGTGATAGCCAACATTGTAACGTTATAATCTCCCTGTCAACAGCATTTGTACTAATATTAACTTGATGTTGTGCGGACCTTTGGAACAAATCTCCGAATGTAACGGATAATCCGCCCCTGACGTCATCGGGCTCTCCAATGGACCTCATTACGTAACAAAGTAAATCGATTTGTTCGTCAATGTGATTGTTCGCTTTTTTCCTCCTCTCTGCTGTTTTTCCGATTGGCTGAGCGTACTCTTCTGTTCCTTTTATCCAAACTTGACGACAATTTTCTGTAATGTATATTTTATATTAGACACGCCTTCGTATTTGCGTTACCGGATAAGCTGTCCGTCCACATTTTAATTTGTAGAACATCTATGCTATATACGCACAAAATACTTAACTGTGGATATATATATATATTGTACAACGTTTCTTAATTATCACGGAAGATACCCATATTTATTTTACTACATCATTTTTAAACATACCCAAAATGCGGTGTAGTCAAGCAGACCTATATCTCTTTGAAGTTTAATCAACTTATGCTTAATTTTAGTTTGACTATAGAAATGTTAGATAAACCTCAGCTCTGACCAATTAATAGTTAAAAGAAAACATAACCCACGTGAGCGTTGCCCAGAGAACGGAGTGAGTTTTTGCTTGCGAACCAACTCCTTTGCATGATCGTCCCACTTTTGTGATAAGGACGAAACTTCCTGGACCCCAAACCTCGCATTATTACATATGACGCCGCATTTTTTGTCTGGCATTTTATGTGTTGTTCTGGATATATATATATATCAGTTCTAGTTCTGAAGAAAAACAAATTTCGACATTCGTAATAGCCCACCTACTTATGCATAATAAACGTATATGTATCTAAAGCACACATCATACGATCTCCTAATTTTGTAGCATTACTGTCTTTATATTTATTTTAAACTGTTTAAAACTCCAACTTATACAGATGTTTTAAGCTAGGGTAGAGTTTACGTAGCTTTAAGTATACAACCTCTCTTTATAGTCAGTTGCACAAACCGTGCGCGACTAATATATCCGCTCAACAGAAGAGAGAAGAAAGTTATACTGCAGGTCAGTGAATACAATCCACACTATCGGCGTTATGATTCAATCATATGTGAAAAGCAGCTGTTGTGACGCAGGCAATTTAATAGCATGTTAATAGCATTAGTTGTAACGCCTGATAAAGCCATACAACTCGCAATAAAATGTGTCCCATGTATTTCATTAATGTATTTGTAAGTGTGTCTAATGTATTCGTGAATAACTTCTGGGTCAATGCCAGTATCAGGTTTTAATGTGTATTTTTTTGTTAATACTTTTTTCTACTTCAGGGCGCGCCCACATTACGCTTATATTCCGTTGTTTTTCAGTGTAAAACAGTATATGATGCATTATTTTCTTTTATATGGAAATTCCTGTATAAGCTCTCTTCTTTTATAATAATGTTCTGACATTTGTATCACCATGACCATTATAATAGCAAAAGAATAGGCGTAATTTGCATTTCGTGTCAACGAGCTTATACGTTCAAGACCATTTTTCTGCACTTTTTAATCTATCTTGGCAAGTTTTTAAACAGTTTGTTTACAATGGATTAAAGTTTTATTTTGTGTGTGTTTATATGTTTACATACATATACATATTTTTTATATATCATTCACGTTAAACAAGTGTTTTTACGATGTTTTTTACGTAAGTTACAGTAGGGTCGGATATCGTTGATCAAAAATACACAATGAACTTATTGATATCTTATCAAATTACCAAATCCCTTGCATAAATCGTTCGCGATTAACATTCGTTTTTCGCCATTCATTTAAGGCCAGCCTGGCTTCACTGCCCTTCACAGGGTTATACTGGACTGTACTGTTACGTCTTGTGAGCCAACTCGATCTGTCTTCGCCCACCTTCTCCGTAGTTTTTTTAGGTTTCTCCTGCCGAGCTCTGCGTCTGACATATTCTCGCCTATCCGAATTGATGCCCGCCGACAAACAAGTGCGAACGGGTAGATTGTTGTTGTTATTTCCATGGACAAAGGGACGCAGATCGGGAGTTTTTAAAATTCTTCCAGTCGGTTGTTGGCGATTGAGAGTCTTTGTTTTGTAAACCATCTCGACTTGTTTTTGTCGAATCAACTTTTTTAATTGTTCGATTTCGGCCACCTTAATGCCGTGGAGAATTTCTAATCTGTTATCAAAAACAGTTTTAATTAACAGCTAGTTTTTTTGCGTATTATATAACCGTACTTAATTCCTTCCTCTTGCCATCTCACATCACCGGTCAACTTTTGAGTGCGTTCATGTCGGTCAAGGTCTCTGCGCAAGTCTCGGATTTCACGCATGCGCATAGCAAGCTCAGCCAACAATTGTTTCTGAGTGGTCACAGGGTTGGCCTCCTTCCGGTGGTTTTGAATAACGTCTTCGTAGAAATCACTGAGTCGGAAAACGTGTATTAACCAAAAACGTGGAGATCTTATATAGGACATCTATCTACCGATGTCACTGGACTATCTGGTATTTAAATAAGTCTAAAACATAAAAAATGGTTTTCTTCAAAGACGATGTTAGATGTTAATGTTTTATATGATTTTTTTTATTAAATATATCTATTTTCCCAAAATTCCGACCAGCTATAGTTAAAAAAAGCGCCACTCTCTAACTGAACGCCCAACTTGAATAAACCACCGCTTTGACATTGTCACTCGATTTTCACCAATAAATTTGTTATTACATTTCAGTAACTGTGTTACGTTTGATGTTTTTTCTTGTCCTTGAGATGTTTATAAATGTTAACTGTGTTAGATTTTTCGTTTCATTAATTGAATTAATTTTTAAAAATTCTGACCAGCTAGTCGAAAAAAAGAGCATCACCATTTAATTAAACTCTACATCTAATAGCACGCCACTATAAGGGAGAGTTTATAAAATAGCGCCCAAAAAGAGGGATTATGTTAATTGCATTACCTTCCCAGGTTGTTTCGCAGTGACTGCAGCTTCTGTCGAGTAGAAGCAAGAGCCTCGTGTAGTCGTTGGTTTTCTTTGTGTGATTGCCGGTACCTATATTAAAATATCAGTATGGATTATAGCGTCATAATTCGTGAGATAGAAACAGTGGCGTATTTAGGATCGGGTTTGGGCAAAAGGGTAAAAAGAAGGTATTTTAGGCAACCTGATAAATTTTAACGAAAACACCATGTATATATATTTAAAATCACAATTAAACAAATAACGCAATTAAAACAAATCGCACCACATGAAAAAATTCTCTCTAGGAAGCTTAATTTATCCGTACATTTTGCGCCTAAATTAAATTAAGATTAGCTCTCGATTTTATTGCATTTTACTACATAAAAAAAGTACAACTTACTTGGATTTTGAAAGCTCTAAAGTTTTTTTACAAGATTTTAACTCTGCTTCATAATGTTTGGTTAATGAGTGCTTTTCCTCAACGAGATTAATTTCGTTTTCTTTAATTTTACGATGATATTCAGCTTTTAGAACATTTTCCGCTTCTTTAACCTGCGTGTAAGACAATAAGCATTTTTATATGCAGTATCCTGGTTTAAAAAATAAAAATTCCACGCTTAATCCTATGATTATATCATTTAAGAGTCGTGTTGGATCATTGAAACACAACAACAATGTATTAGGTGAAATCATTGAGATTCAAAATATTAATTTCTCAATTTAGCCCACCGGGCACGTCACAGCATAACTATTTTGTAATATGTCCAGCCAATAAATAAGCTAGTTGGAATGTATCGGCAAGATGTTAAGACACACGATGAATGTTTAGAGAAAAAAACTTTATTGCAATTGAAACAATGTTACCGATTTGTTGCTCTGAGCTTGAAGTATTTCGAATTTCTTTTCGTAATCATCTTTTAACTTGTTCTGTAAGATTTGTGCGTTGCTATCTACTTGCATTCGCACTTGAGAAATTTTAAGAGCGATATGTTCACGAACTTCTCCCATCTTCTCTTGATATCTTATAACAAAAACACAATTGCTAAATGTTGGAAAAACAAAGTGTTTCCGATGTAGCAGAATATAGGCTAGTTGCAATTTTATTAAAAAAAGTTTCGACGGGAGAATGTTTATATTAAAAATTGATTACACGAAGGGGACGCTTAATACGACCATATTCTCGTTTAAGAGACTTACAAATTAAACCAACCGAAAACCACAAGTGTTAACCTTTTCTTTAGATCATCATTTTCGCATTTAAACTTATCAATGTCTAGTTTGCTCTCATCTTTCAGCTCATCAAGTTCTTTTTCGAGTTTTTCTCTCAGGTCTTTTAATCTTTGTAACTCTTCGGTCATCTCTGCCATTTTTACCTTCATATTGGTATCCCTTTCCTAATTAGAAAGAATAAATATATATATATTTGTTGTGAATTAAGAAACGAAATCTAGAGTAAATAGATTGTAGAGAATGATTCGCAATAAAATAGAAAATCTACGTGATTTAAATGGCAAAATAGGTAACAGATACGAACAAGTGCGGGTAGTCTATACCTTATAAGCATCTATTATTGGTTTCGTCTCCGTCTGTAGTCTGTGGAGTTTTTCTTTTAAAACTCGCGTTTCAACAGTAGCCTCATTCTGGGTCTTATCAACCTGTTCTCTCAGATTTGACAATTCACTTTTATGGTCTTGTTTTTCCTTGTTCAACTCGTCTGTTAGATGGCCTGTAACTCTGAAAAGTGAAATCATGGATTCTTGCGTGTATTTGCCCGTTTGCTTAGAACGTCGACCTTCTGCAGGAAACCGGAAGGTGGCAGGTCCGAAACCAGCCGCTGGCTAGACGGCTGTGTCATTGGCAAAGCACTTAACGAACTTTGCCTGCAACCACTGAATCATTTTGTTGAAAAACATATATTTAGGTATGTCCAACGGATTGGTGGGATTACCTATCCGACCAATGAGCCTGGGTGGATGGTGCGACTGCTTTTAACCCAAGGGGTGTTGCTCGAAACTGGTTACTATCTAGTCGGCTGTGTCTTTAAGCTAGGAACTTAACAGACATTACCTAAACCCAGCGGATTAATGGGTTCTAAAATACATTACAATAGCTTTGATAACCCGACGGTGGGCGCAAGGTTATCTGACGATTACCACCCGTGCGTTTACGTCACTTGTGTTTTCCCATGGGGGATAAACATAATTATCCTATCCTCATATAGCCTACTCTTGCGAGGAAAACTAGTTGGAATTAAAAGGAAATTGGTATCACAAGTTTATACAACAGTAATAATACCGGGTTTTACTTGATCTTTATTATATTTCTTTCTAATTCAGAATTAAATTTAATTTCCAATTTTTTGCGAATTCAGTAATTTTAAATTAAAATTCAGTAATTAAATGAAATGAGATGAAAATTTTCTAGTTGTCCAAATCTGATTAAATGATAAGATTTTTCTACGTGGGTCACCCGTTCGCAATGATTTTAAAATTGGTTATTATCACTTTAAACTTTTACTTTAGAACGTTTTGGATACCTATCTCTCTCTTCATTAATTTGTCGGATCTCAAGTTTTAACGTTTCAATGACCTCCCGGTGCTTTTGTGCCACCGTGTGCATCTTGTCGTACTTTGCTCTCCATGCTTTGATCAGCGAAACCAACTTCACTCGCTCTCCAACCTAAAGTCTAACAATTAACTTCGATGTAATTTGGTCAATGTGTATACTTACTTTGATCAAGGAGTCATTTTTCGACGAATTTATTGACAAGGTTGAACCTGGCGTGAACATGATGCTAACTGTCGAGTAAAACTAGCTCCTAAATTGGCTTTTATCAACCTTAAGTCATATTTTGTGACGAGCTTGCCATGGAAACCAACACAACAAAACAGTGTAGACAATTTAACAAGTGAAATGATGAATAATTTATTAAAATCGAACACAGCAACATTAAAAACGTATAAAAGGCGGGTCTATGATCTTGAGTCACGACCCATTGCACTTGTCACGCATCACTTGCCAAATTTCCCTCGCGCTTTCTTCAGTATTCACGTGAATGTGGATGATGAAGTGGGAGCATATTTTGTACCTCGTGCGCGCGGTCGGGCTGATGGACTTTGTGTGAATGAGTTTGTCCATGCTCTGAGGGATCATCTTCCTGGATTCCATAATTACACCGATAAATACATCGTCAAGCGGTATCATGACTTGCTTGGACGATTCTTGGTATATCATATTCACGACATCAACTAAAAAATAAACATAATTAATAAAACATGGAAATAAAACAAAGGGCTTTAAGCTTTTTTTAAATAGAGTGCGCGACTATATGGTGGTATAAATTATGTGCAAACACTATTTGTTTGCTCTTAATAAGGGTGTTTTGCCTTCACCACCAATAAATATAGGTCCGCCTTTCTCACGCTGTTGCTGTTTTTCTGTTTACAACGTGAGATTTACTTTCTTTTCCACAGATAACGAATAGCCGGAGGTTAAAACTTAATGGGCAGTAATTGTATAGAAGTCTGTGTGCCTCTAACGCATAGGATTTGTTCGTAATGGTAGTACGTATGTGATAATAGGACACTTATATAGTAAGTGAAATTGGGTATAAATTTAAACAATATATTTATGTATATATACCACAACTACAGACGCAGAACAAATAAGGCACTATAATTACATTTTACATGTTGTCTGTCGTTCTTTAAAATATATTCGTTATATGTTCAAATCAAATGGCAATTGAAAATGTTTATTTTTGTAGTCCACAGTTTGAGGTTGTACTTTTTTAATTTTTAATCAATTTTAATTAAATACAACGCTACCAAATCTTCACAGTTACCATAAAGCGGACAACATTCATCAAGCGTTGTAAAACCTGCACGCCGTGTAAGAAGTATATTTTATACTTGTGGCTGATTAACACTTGTGGCTGATTAGAATACTTGTGGTTGATTATAACTCACAAGATAGCCGATAGCGTATTCTACCAGAACATCGTAAATCATGTGGATTAGAATTAGTATTCGTTTTGAAAACCATGTGGACAATGTCCATGTGGATAATGGCAACTGACCACTGAATCAAACATAATTCTTACCTGACATGATATAGCCCATGTTGGAGCACACAGGCGGGTACTTTTCACCTGGATATATGTCTAATGGGACGTAATAGCGACTGTAGGGATTTCTGTTCGGAATTTCCTCTCGACATTTTCCCATCTAAGAAAAACAAAAGCCTGTTAACATTCTATGTAAAATGGAATCCAAATTGATTCGTATTTCTGTCGTAGAACTGTTTTTGTATTAGATGCAGTTAAAATGCATCTAAACTCTTTATTCACTAACGCGCTTGCACAGTAAATATATAGTCACAATGGCATCTTTATGATTGCGCTTTATGTTGAGAGTGAAGCGAAAAGGGTTTATTTGTAATAAGTGTATTTAAAAAGTGCATGTTTATTTTTAATGTGTTCCATTCTTTAGGTTGTAAACCTATTATTTGCAGGTAATGTCTAATCTACAGTGTTCTGCATATTACACAGGTAATCCACATAATTCTGAAATTAATACTCCATCGAATGTTTTTTTGGAAAAAAAACTTGTTTTGAAGATCGATACATTTATAAAGTCTGCGCGGTTATCTAAACAACCGAGCGCACGTTCGGATTAGATTTTATCCAACATTTAACATTTTATTCTCAAGACGCGGTTCAAAGCAAATCCACAAAAAAAGATAGAAATCGAAAATTGCTCGCTCGATGTTGCTCAGTTTGCATTTATTTACCTCTTGGATTTCATGGCAAAAGTCACGTTTCACATAAACTTACCATGAACCCACTGCTGGGTGCTGAAATAAGTAATGAGTTCATCAATTTGTCCATGTTTACGATGACGTCATCTTGTGTTCTCATCACGTACCTGCGAATAGTAATTGCCGAGAATGGTTATTAAGCAGGTGAAGCCCTTATGTAGGAAAACATAAAATCATTTTATTATAAAATCATTCTTTTTGTTTGCGTTTTCGGAGCAATATTTTTTATTATTTTGATTGACAGTTTGCTGACGGTATTATAAAAAGCGAAACTGTAAAGTTTCAATATGACATCAAGGTTTGTACAATTACGATTAGCTCACTTTACGTCCGGGCAATTAGTTTTAATCCACTTGAACGCGGCGATTAATTTTAAACTTGAATTGCCGACATCTTCCACAAATGGCGTTAACTTGATATCTCCATACTTTTTAGCTTCTTTCAGCATGTCACTGGAGAAATCCTGCGGGATATTGAGCTTATTTGGTGGTGTAACTAAATTACAAATTCCCAACAACTGAAAAATATACACTAAGAGACGTAAGTGTGACCGAGTGGTTAGCGCTAACATACATATAATATAATAAAAAAAACACAAATTATAATAATAAGAATCGGTGGCGAGCTTATAATGGCTCGAAACCAAGCCACGTAAAAAAGTGATCTTTATATATAATTTAAATTAAATCGCCGTATTTGCAACCGACAAAATACTCACAGATGATGTTCGACCAACTACGAATAAACAGAGAAGATTTCGATTTCCAGGATAGGATTGTTTTTTACACCAAGTGTTGCGGATAAGTTCTCGAAGGGACGGCATGTTCTCTTCGGAGAAGACTAATATCATGAGGTAAGGTGGCGATGACTGCAATAGCATATGATAATTAACAATGGTGTGTACTAAAAATAGTACTTAGATACTGGTTTGTCATACTTTAGTGATCTATTCCCTTTAGAAAATTAAATTGGCTGTTAAAAAGTTATTGCAGTAATCATAATTAGAATGCTTGAATATAGTTTAAGAACTGTTGCAATAAAATGATTAACAAAATATTATTTATGACATGACAAAAGCTTGTTGATATATTATGCAAATAGCCAGACGGGCCGATTTAAACCCAAGTATAAAGCGGGGTCCATGCACGATAATGAGCTGCGGGGCTTATGTTTCTTTTTTCACACCTAGCGTCCGCTCGCAATTCAGCGTATGATGGGAAACAAAACAATGGTACGCCGGTTCGACCTCGTGTATACTAAACCTTCGATTTAAATATAATGTTTGGTCACCTTGCACAGTGATTCGGCAGGATTGGCTGTCACAGCCGATATTTCATCCTTTAATTCTGTCACCCGTGGGCTCAATACTGAGTCTTTATTTTTCACAGTGTGTTGATACTAAAAGAAGAAAAAAGTAGGAAAACGTGATTAGCTCTAAATACGAAATGTGCATACACATTCAACTTTTACTTTTTATAATATATGAACGTATATAGAACTACATTGACCGTATAGAAAAGTGTAAACGTATATAACACACCAACATCAACGTATATATGACGATTCGACCAAACCAATGACAAAGTTTTTCAGGGAAAATCAACAAATAACGTGTAATCGTACTTGTAAAAAGAAACAAAAAATATATGCATGACAGGCTACAATGACAACATTGACTGCATGAATACAAAACTACGGATCATGTTTGATTTAATTACTAACAGGCAAGTGTTTGGTTGTTGTGTGCTGGTTAAATTGTGTGGCTACATATTAGTGCAACTCCTGTTTTTTTAAACACAGTATTAGTAGCATAATTAATTGTTCTGCCACTTAATAGGCTGCTATGTTTACCGACGACGTAAGTATTCAATTTGTACAACAGCTTTTACCTTGCATTAAAAATAGATCTTTAAACATACCTGGTTATTTATGCTGTAAAGGTTTTTAAATCCCGTTTCAAGCTTGCTGAAAACTTGTCTTGGCTTTACGTTTTCTAATAGAAGCGACCTGTCAGCTACTCTCATGAACAACTGCACCGACTTTCTTTCATGGCGTAACATGCGTGCTGTCATGTAAGTCAGCACGGATGCAAGCGCAACGATTATCACAAAAAGTGTGTGGCTCCTACGAGCTAATGAAGCTACTTTCCTCCGATCGGTGCTCCTCTGTCGTATCGTCGATGTACGAGTCTTCAGTTTTCTTGGCATAGTAGGACAGCAGCTCTGACAGAATCTGATTCTCCGATTGATTCTCATCTCTCCCCTCTAGTACATACGCACTGAAATTTAGCCCCCGGCAATGTTTCAACAAAGCAGGATTTTAAATACTATTTCGTCGTGGACCAGAAAGTTGCATATTGTTCACAAACTTTCGAGTTCTACTATCTATTGAGATAGGAAGCATCTTCATATTTAAAGAATTATTTTCCCACGACTACAAAACGTAGCTAATATGTACTACGTTTATTCAATTTAGATGAACGGCCATATTATTGCATTTGAATAGTGCATTTAAATCCGATTAGAAATTTAAAAAAATAACAGCATTTGTCCAATTTTATGTATTCAAATAATAAATAAAATATTGTAATAATTCACACATGTAAATTTAATCGGTTAATATTGCAATAATTCACACATGTATAGGAATGTCCTTTAATACATAGCAACTTTGTTGAAATACTGTAGAGTTAACTACAAGATGTCCAGCAGCAAAAAAACAGTTTATTACGACAATGGGAATTCTAAATTAACAATCGTACTCGTATGACTGTAAATAAACTTGAGTGACGCCATTGCGTTCATTATACCCAGTTGAAAAGGCACGTGTTATTTGGCGAAATCCAGCCAAGCGTTTAATGTTTGCCAAAGACGAATAGCCTTAAGAGCTCTCATTTGTCGGCTTTGTTTGCGTTTTTATTCGTCAACTGTTCCTCATTTTACATAGTGACTTAAGCTGTCAGTAGCTTAATTATGCTGTAGTTGCTGATTTTTTTAGCACAGGCAGTCCTAAGTGTTGCGGCACTAGTCAAGCTACTGGGCTTACAACAGAAAAGAAGGACAATCAACACGTTATACTAGAGCGCGATAATTATAGAGTTGTTTTAACAAGTTGGTGAGAATCAAGCAATCAAGAAATGGATGATCTAATTGAAGATGATGACGTCATATTTGACGACACTGAAATAAACAAACAACGATTTGAAATCCCTAGTGATGAGGTATCTGGCGGGTAAGCTGCTTAAACACAATATTCAATTCGATATACTTAGGAATGAGACTATAGTTCACGCCGTGTTGCCTTCCTGGAAACGGTAGGTGTTTTAGTGAGAGGCATATGACCAACCACCCCTTTCACGTATATGTTCGGGGAATTTTAGTACGAGCATTGTATGGCATTGAGAAGGTTCAATAGGGACGCTTTAGAATAAGTTGTTAAATAATTAGTTTTAGGGGCCAAAGCGAAAAAGCTGATTGGCATAAGCGAAAAACATAACGAAGGTTTAGAACTGGGCATACTTTAACCTGCCTTGCGAACAGCACTTAGTGTACGAGTGTTTGCATCTAGTTTTGTTCAGAAAATTGCAAGAAACACTGACTGAATCTGTACATAACGCCGACTAAATATGAATAAGCTTTCAAATAGTGATATCCGACAACGTGTATTGTTGACCGATTTGTTATGCTTGAGGGTATTCGCTCGGTATATAGGAGTAACTCGGCGATACCTGCTTGTTAGCGTTATTTACGAAAAATCAAAAGTCGCACGACAAATAAATAACGCAGATTTATTGAAGATTTAATATATTAAATATTTTTTACACTTGTATTAACAGTTAACGTAGTTTTAGCGTATGTATTTATACTAAGAAACAATTTACACGACATATTGTGACATGGCAGGATTTTAACAAGCAGATGTAACGTATCAAGGGGTGGGCAAATGCAGTTCATTACCGTATATGTATAGCCTCTTAACATATTTTACTAGTTCCAATTTTTACTGTTGTTTGACCTACTTTATTTTAAACAAACTAAATTTGAGCTTTGTCAATTTGACCCAGCAATATTCTAAATCACACAATTTACTTAATAAAGAGCACCCGGCACATTTCGCAAATTTCGGACCAACTCGTACTACAAGGCTATTTCGACACCGCCCAAACTGCAAGAGTCATCTCTCTCGTCGCTTCCCGAGTCTTCTGAGGTTAGTTTTTGTTTTAAAATGGTTTAGACATATATATTACTTATAACTAGTATGTACGTGTACTTTTTAAACATACAATGTATTTGAGTAAGAGCGTTCATCAAACCCACAATTAGATTTGGGCATTTTTGGTCCACAGGTAGAGCGCAGCCCACTTGCTCCAGGTGTGCTTTACCAGGAGTTCAAGGAAAGAGGAATATTTAGTGACATTGAGGAAGATGATGAAGACACAAGAAATCAATTAGGTACGATGTGATGTGATGCTGGGCTTCTTTTAAAAACAAGGGGCATATTAGTTTTTTTATATTTGTTTTTTTTTGTTGTTTGTCTATTCGTTTCTGCTGTTCGAAATTGTACGTAAGCCGCATTCTGCACCCGAAGGAGTTGATTGGGTTGAAACTTTCATTGGGTTCGTAAATAGCCTTACGTGAATTCCCCGTACCTTCAAAAACTGAAATCGCGGACCGGCGTTGGACTTTAATCAGTCACTTCAGGAAAATTCTTCACAGTTTTAAAAAAGTCGTTGATTTAAAAAAAAACTATCCAATCGTTATAGTTTTAAAAAAATCTTACGCTGCATGTTCTTAAACCTAATTTTAAATGGTTAGTAGTCCCAGGGGATTTCCCGTAATCTCGAAATCATAATCTTCTTGGTTGTAACACGCCTATCAACAAGAAAACATTTTCTATTTAGGCAGAAATTTTTCTAAATGTTGTCAATTTGTAGAACTTTTGGCGTCTAACCCAAGGGGAATTTCCCAAATTCCGAAATAATAAATATGCTGACGGTCGCAGTTTCTTATATGCACGTTTAAAATAGATATAGTTATACTTGTGCAATCGGCTTAATACTTAAATCCTATAGTATTGTTAATTTGGTGGAGATGTGCACACATCTGATAAGAATATACCCCTTCTCCTACACATGGGTTAAGTTTGGTTTGGTATAAACTTTTGGTTTGGTATAATTTTTTAGAAATGTCAACTTACATGGCCTAGGCGTGCAAAAATCTAAACAAAATATATACATACTAACTTCTTTAACAAAACATGAATATCAATTTCGGTTGGTAACTCAGGGACACACCAGTTTCTGCTGTATAAAACAAATACACAAGTTTTATTAGGTAATCTGGAGATTATGCTTGTACAAACATAGTTGACACAAGACACACCACAATTAAACTATTACAATGTAATATAAGAATTAGATGCATATTAGCATTTCTGCACGACCCGTTGTAGACCATATGATTTTGGAATCGTCCATAAACGTACACTATGAAACAGACTGTTTTGGCATATAAATTAAAAAACAGGGTTATACATATCTTTATGTATATTTAAGTTTTAGACTGTAATTCCTTATTGCGTATATTTCAGACGGTATTTCTTTATCACGGAGCAATAGATCGGAAAAACGGAGAAAGTCCTTTCGCCAAAGTTGGTGTGTCCAAGACAAAGTACAAAGAAGCGGGGTCCTAAACACCATGAATCCCAAGGAGCGAAAACGGCAGGAGGTAATGAACTTTTTATTTGCGGTATTACACTAAAACGATTGCACAATGGTTTTGCCGAGAATCTTATAACTTTGTGGCTTTTCTGTAATTCCGAACGATATTAATTTGTAATTTCAAGTTGTGTTTCTCAACCCCGAGTCTGCGGACTCGTTTGATTCTATGGAAGGGCCTGAATAAGTCCGCTCGCACAAATGCTTTTGCTAGAAGTCAGTGCATACTGTATTACAAATAAACATAAAAAAAAACTCCATCAGCTTTATCTTTGTGGCAAATAAACGAACAAGCAATGATTTTTTTGCGTTAAAAAATGATGGAAAACTCAATTTTTCATACCCATGACTTGAGTCCGAGTATATTTAGGTCAGCTTGAAAATAGTACATGGGTTAAAAAGTGTAGACACTTACATTACTTGTATGCGCTGTTTTAATTCTTAACACACCGTACTAGATTAAAGCAAATGATATAGCCTAACAAAGAAGCCTTAATGCGTAATAACGATGTTATCTGAATTTTCCCATGTTATTTTTCAGTGCACTGATAACACTTCCCAGCAGGCTAAGTATTTTTAAACGGCGCTTAAACGAATAGTATGTGTTTATTAATTTAATGAAAATAGGTAGAAGACATCGACCCACCCTTATTGATTTCGTTGAGATCAAAAGTTAATAAAAGTTGTTTTCAGTCGATGTTCGAACTTATGGCTTCCGAGTCGTCGTATCTTCGCAGTTTAAATGTTCTTATGGATTGCTACAAAACTTCACTAAAACTACGCTCCTGTATGACTAGTACAGACTATCATCATTTGTTTAGTAATGTGGACGCCGTTAGGAAAGCTAGTTGGCGGTAAGATTATTGCTATAGCGTAGTATTAATTTAAACTGTTGTATAGTAATTTTTGTAGCTATAATAGACTTTTCAAAAATTATATATAAACCGTTTATCTTTTCTAAGATAATATACACATTGTTGAATTTGTGAATAAAATTACGCATTGGTTTTAGATTTCATCACGCTTTGACGAAACGAAGAAGGTCCTCAGGGATTCTTATCACAGACGTTTCCGACATCGTGCTGGAGTTTTTTAAATCAGGAGTATTTGCTCCGTACATCACTTATTGTTCAAATGAAACTTACCAACAACGAGTACTGATGCGTCTCATGTAAGATATACGTCATCAAGCGGCATTTTAAAGGCATTGGCACCAAATGTTGTATGGGTAGGAGTTCTAAACTCGAACCCCAGGCTGGTTCCTTATTTTGTATGTTTGTGTATATTATATGCGCGGGCGGGACAATCAATTTAACATAAAATTGTTTGGTTGGAACATCTTTTAGTATATTATGCTTAACAAACCGGTAGACCCGCCAATATGACCAAAATGGCGGTGGTATATGGTGATGGGTTTTCTTGATTTAGATAGGTCGGGAACACCCGGCACAAAGGTTACTGAGTTTCTGATCTCACCAACTGGATACAACAAATGTCATTCAATCAATTACTGCAATTAACAGGAAAACCAATCCTGAGTTTGTCCGAGTCGTCCGACATCTGGACACAGACGAGCGATGTGAAGGACTTCCTCTCCATTCCTTCCTACTCCTTCCAATGCAAAGAATCACACGAATACCTCTTCTAATCGATGTAAGTTTAATTAACTTGTTAATTCAAATTTCCCATATATATTTGTTTTGCACTGTTTTTAACATCGCTGATTTTTGTTCTGTCGTTTGAATTTTAATGCTGGCCTCGACTATTTCATTTAACTATTCTCAGACAATCCGACAACGTTGTGATATTACCAGTTCGCAGCATGCAACCGCTTCTGAGGCGCTTAAGGAAGCAACCAAACTCGTAAAGGTACATTTGATTAGTTTTTAAGTTTTAATTTATACATTTGTGTATGTGCGGGTTGTTTAGCATATAAACCCAATGTGTTTAAACAACGTATGTTTATTCCTTGTGGATGAGAAAATGCAAGAGGTGTTATCTCACGATCACCTCGCGCCCACTGTCGGGTTACCGGAGCTACTGCAGTGTGTGTTTATATGATCCACACGTAAAAAGGTATATACCTTTTTCCGTTTGGTTTTGACGGTATATGTAAAAGGCCGAACATATGTATCAACAAATGCAGGTTATCTCACTTGCTAGTGCATAAACGAACAAGTCACGCATATGGGCAGCTGCGTATGTATAACTCGTAACTGATTTTACGGTGGTCCATGTCACAATGGCATTGTACAGTTGAAAAACATGTTCACATTATTAGGAGTGCAATACTCAAGCTCGAGTGCTAGAAAGGACAGAAGAAATGATCCAACTACAAAAGCAACTGGAGTTTAAGTGTTCGCGGGTAAGAAATAAAGCAGAGAAGTATAATTGCACGGTTTAAAGCTTGTTGTAATATAAATTATCTATTTTTACATAATCATTATAGATTCGCATGTTTCTTTGGTTTACATGAAACACAAAAGTTATTAATTTTCACTAAGCCTTTATTTTCAGTCATTTGCTCTTGTGTCCGCCACAAGGTATCTTATTAAGAGAGGTTCTTTATCTAAACATTTCGAAGATGTGGTGTTCGGGTTCCGGCGAGTGATGAAGCAGGATATTTATTTTTTGCTGTTTAATGATGTAATTCTTGCTACCAAGCGCAAAAGGTAACAAACATATACCAATGTAACAATGTGCACTGTCGAGATTTATTTGTTACGACAATTGCTTCTCATTTTAGCGATGAAAGCTACTCAGTTACTGATTACTGCTACAAAGAACGTTTGAAATGTCGCGACCTTGTAGACGATCCACTTTCCTTTGTTATAATCATGGAAAAAACGCAGGTAATTATAACATTGTGTTTTAAAGTGATGAAAATATTGGGTACTACGCATCATATTTCCTTCATGGAATAAATACGTTATAAGCATCGTATTTGTTATAATCAAATCTACTCGAACTGTTATTCTGTTGTGTATTTTATGTAACACCAGATATGATAGTTTAGAACTTTGTGTATATAACATGGGATGTAGTCTACCCCTAGGGACGGCAAATTGGATAGTATATATTACACCATTTTTCACAGTCGAACCGGGGCTTTTATAATGTTATATGCGATGAAGACATGATTTTGTTGGGCCCTTTTATCAACTGGGTTTAAGAAAAGTGCGTTAATGAATTAAACACCATTTCGGCCGACGAACAACCAAATATAACACCAAAGTCTGACTAATCCCGTTTTCAATCATCCGCTCTTCTTTTGAAATGCATATTTTGCCAATTGAGTGTGATTTAAACGGACATGATGTATATATTTCTAGGATGGACAGCGTATTGAACTAAAAGTAGAAGCTGACAAGCCAAATACAAAATGCCGTTGGATGGCAGCATTGAGGCCCACCAAACCTTTTGGGCAGACTGTTAATAAAGAAGCAATGCAGGTTGGAAGACGGTGTATTGATATCACGCCCAAGTTGTAATGCCTAGCATACGCTAAATATGTCTAGATCAGTGTCTGCACAATAGCTATAAAACTGGATTTTTGAGTTCATTTTCCAAAATGACACGTTACTTACTGGCTTACCATTTTATGCAAATCGCGGCAGTGTTTGCTAGTTTACCGTTTATCGCTAATTATCAACAATCAACATATGAGCGAAGTTTCTGTGTAATCTCATTAGGTGCAAATTCTTCGACCGGTGCGAGCGGACGAACCGGATATGATTTCACTGAAGGTAGGTTGAAGACTTGAATTGAATTCGATATAAAACCAGACTCTGATGTTGTAATAAAATGTGTAATCTTTCCTCAATTTATTCAACGACGGAATAATAACAGATAACGACATCAGGATTTACAGTTTCTTATAAACAATCAATCCGCATGCGTTATTTGCATGTAAAAGAGCATCATGACAAATTGTATAATAATTTTTTTAAATAAAAAAAATACGATTATATTAATTGAACGGTCGTGTAGCTGATTGCTTTAATCATTATATTGTTAAATATGTACAAAAACTAGTAAGGAGCCAACCGTGATTTCGAACTGCAGCCTAAAAATGTGTATCTGCTGCTCACAGACCATGGACGTTTGTGTTGTTCTTCATACGACATCTGACGGTTGGATGTATGGAGAACGTATGTCAGACGGATGTCGCGGCTGGTTCCCATCAACAGACGCCAAAGGAATTCTTAACAGCAAAGTTAGAGAACAAAACTGGTTAAGACGTTCCAGGCTTCTAGGAGAGCCAACTATAGTTTAAGGTCAATGGAAAAAAGGTGCAAGCGAATAAAAGCGAGTCACATCTTCCATTGTGTCGAAACGAGGTCGGGAGTTGGTTTCTTACTCATTAGATTCCGCATGTTGTGTTGCGAGGATATAGTATGTCCAGTACACTATGTTGAAAAGGATGAAGCTGAGAAAGTACACAATCCGAAACTTAGCGTCCATTGAAGCGCTCGGTAAGCACAGTGTGTCCGAACAATTGAACTCGAGATCCTACAAAGCAAGTCACTTGATTCTTCAGTATATAACATGTTTGTCAGCTTTTATACTTTATATTGTCTTTAATTACTTTATACAGTATTCAATTATTTAATTTATCATTGCTTACAGAATATAACTTTTCCGTTTTATCTTTTCTTAAATACAATAATAAATTGTGTCAGTCCTTGGTTACCTTGTCAACAATATACGTATTTTCGTTATTGTTGTTTTCGCAGTGAGTTCTATTATAAGTTTGCGTAATTGCTCTGTCGGATTGGATCATTTTCATATTATTTTTACGCCTGTCAAAAAATGATTTCGTAAAATTGAGAGTATTATTTTGAAAAGTTAAAGGTTTAGCCAACCAATCCTACCTAATACTCACGACCGTGACATTTCTCCAATTTGAAGTCGCAGAGTTGTCATTTTTCTTGCAGTACTTAGTACACTGTTTCTGAAAGGTATTCGATGTTGTTAACCCTACAGTTAATGTTGAATTACACAGCGACCGAACAGAGATAGAATGAGACGTCGCATTGGTTAAAATTGCTTTTCTAAATCCAGGACATTTATACCGTTAAACATGTATTACTTACGTTCCTTAGACGAGTTTCTTTTCTTGATTGAACTCTTTGTAAGAACCGCTTGCCCTTCTCAGTCATTAAATAATTTACCACGCAGAACTCAACAACGGTGGAAAATACAAAAATAAAACATGTCCAGAGATATACATCCATTGCAGTGAGATAGGAAACCTGCACATATGAAAAGTCCGGATAAAAAGCTTAGTGAATTAATTCTATTTCGACATTATTAACGTATTTGCGAGGTAGTCTGACAATTTCCCGTGTAGTAATTTCCCATTGTTTTTCCCAACCATAAAAATAAAAAATGAATCCTATTCTAACCTAAAGCAATGTTTAGTAAGCTAGAATAATTGATCAAGATTCTTCTCTATTTCTTATTTTTATCTCACCTTCGGCAGCGCGGCTTTAAGTCCAGTAATAATTGTTGAAATAGTCAGCACAGAAGTCACTCCTGTATGCGATATATGAAGTAAAAAGTCGTAAGTTAACGTAAATTGGATTGACAATGTTCGGTGGTTTTGTTGCGAGTATATTCGCATACCAAAGTTAATCATTTAAACCGACAAAGTTTAAATTATCCGGTATCCCAAAAGTTAAACACTTTCTCTTACCTAGAGAAACTCTAGCAGGTACAGATTTTGGATCAATCCACATGCCTAATCCAGCCAGCACTACCATTATCATCGCAGGGAAGTAGGACTGGAAGAATACGGAGAGAAGGTAGCGTTTTAACTCGAAGCGAACCTCTAGCTGAGTCTTTGACCCTTTAAGATGTAACATATTAATACATTTCATGAAATTTCGTTAAGCCTGGATATACAGTGGGTTACCTGAAAAACGCCCAGTATCGTCGATTCCCATGTCGTATATATCGTCAGCATGAAACGTATAATGTACAAGTTGAAACTTGGGCATATTTTTCACTAATCTTGTGTCCATGAACAAGTCTTCGAAGTGGCTACCGACCGACCACTCCAAAGTCATCTCGTCGCTCTTGTACCCAACTGTGTATTCCGTTTAAAAAGCAATTTACGTTATGAGAGGATATCATATAATGAGAGATCACCCCATATACGATTTAACTCACAACGAACTGAATCCTACGAATTAAATATATGCGGCCATGGTTAAGACGAGAGTAAAGGATAGGTTTTCACAACTGACAACTTTGTCGTGGTTGTAAAACCAAATGTTTCGTATATTTCATATCATTTTATCGCCTATAGATTCAATGCCGTAGCCTTAATTCCCTTGGTTTAATCCCCTTGCGATCGATAAATAAAAGTTAGAGCTAGAGCACATCAATTCGTAGAATTCCACGAAGGTATATGTGCTATAATCTGTACTTTTATTGTTGCTTTATTTGGGGTTTGTCTGACAGTACAAAAATCTCCCGCACAGATTAATCAATGACTAACCAAACAATAAACACTTACGACTTTGAATCCGAAGTGAGCAGTTTTCGACGTCCAGTGGAAAATTGTGAAGGTTCATTTGGCATGCTACTGTGCTTGTTATTCTGCATGAAATAGTCAATTAATATATTATGAACTGAAGGTTGTTAGCTTCCATATTTTAAATGTGAGTATATTTTAATACTGAAATTGTCACCTTAGATTTATATTCGACTCTTGGAACACACACACTTACTTTACGCTGTAAAAAATGGTGCCATCGCTAAAGAGACGCATCACAAGGTTGTTTACCGTTGTCTTGTGCACGAATGAACTCTTCGATCCAACTATGTAGAGGTCTAAGAAAGGTTATGTGTTAAGTGAGAGTCGCACTTAATCACCTTCTGGCCTTATTGCCCCTCAAGCCAATTATCGCCTCAAGCCCCACACACTATATATATTCGAGAATTAAGGGAACAGTGTTGATGAATGCAAATTATTTCGTAAAATAAATTGTATATATAGTGATACCTGGCACCCAGATCTTATCCGCCAAGCGACTTGGCAATACAATGCTGGAATTTGTCTCCAACGCACCAAATCTAAGACGTGGGTCTTTCCAAGTTTGGTGAATGCAAAGTGTACTTGTCAAGTCCTATAAATGCGTTAATTTTCGGACAAGTTACCCGTCGTACCACAATAAAAGCATGCTCACCATGTTTTTCTCCGAAATGTCGGTTAAGCTTTCGATCATCAATGATACTCCGACTCTTGTTGGTTTTTCTGGATGTATTAATACATGTATTTTGTAAGTTTACCGCGCACAACTCATATACAGTGACCAATTAAAGGCGGAGTAAGTAATAAACCCACCCGCATCGAAACAACATATTGGTAGGCCTACTTATTACCATACCAAAAATGCATTATTTAACCAACCTTTATTCACTGGCCGTATGCTTAGTTCGTAGGAATGTTTCCGCAAAACCTTTTCGATGTGCCTGGTTAATCTATTTCCATGTATGTCCTTACGTGTGGAACGTGAACCTGTATACATTATTTACAAAAGTAGATTATGGTTTTCTCAAAAATCGAGAAAATAATCGCGAAAAAATTGTTGGGTATACTGTAACAGTAAATGAGGTAGTTGGTTAAAAATATTCCTCATGACAGGACTCACCTTCTGAACACATGAGCAACGAGGCGACCGACAAAATAAGACATCTGTTTATCACGGATAAAAAAAATATTCATGAAAAATTAAATCTTTTATATATATTTTATATGGAAACTATAAAAAGGATGGTTAAAAAATCTACCACTAAGCTATAAGTAATTTATTATTTTTTCTTCTAATTTCTAGAATAGTTACTTACATTTTCGGTTGTTTTAAAAACATAGTTTTCCTTATTAGCTTTTCCACTGTGCTTGACATTATACTTTCTTAACTATGTTGTTGTTTATGACCACATACGCAATTATATTTTACGTTGCAGTCTCAGTTCCCTAATTAGTACTTTTGTGCCTTATTGATTATTTTATCAAAAAATGGGTATAGACGTGATGACGTTTAACTCAAGCAGAAAATTACCTGGGAATTATACAAAGGCAGCGTATTAAAATTGTATAATTGATAACTGTCTTGAAAAATCCAAATAACGATTATATCAAAGACAAGAAATGATATAACATTTTTTCCAAACAGCTGCACTTTCTTTAATTGTTTGGACCTGTTTGTGTTAAACATTTTATAGATATCTTTATAAAATTGTTAATCGTATTCATTCTAGATCCATCGACTCCGGACGCATCTACATGTCAGACACTTGAAAGGAATATAAATCATGATTTAAGTGATTTTTTTAATTTTCCTTTCATGTATTTCTTACGAAATCGATTTTTTCTTTTCTTTTTGGCTTGTTACATTGAATTAGAGACCACAATGATTATATGAACCTCCGCTTGGAATAAAACTTTTGCAGAAAATGTAACATAACCGGTCGTTCGGTTAAGAACAGAACACTTTCGGAAAGCTACTGGTCGAGCACCTATGGGAAAAACCTGATCTTGTTATTTCTGAAAAACCGACTCATCGGTTGAACTTAACTGCAAATAAGAAAAAATTATAGACCGCGCATGTAGTTAATATAGGGCGGATATCATTTCAGTTAAACAAATATCATTTAAATTACCAAACGAATATCATTTAAGTTGGTAATCCACCCATTAGCGTGAGAGGCGGAACAGGATCAAACACTGCAAACACTTTCCTCCCTATAACGACAATATCAATTGGTGATACAAAAAAACATTATTTTACGGATATGGGGTGTAAATAACAAGTATGGTTATAAAATTTTGACATTTATACATTTGGAGTAAAATGCTGATATATTTAGCCGATGTACTTAAAAGGGTCGTGTGACGCAACTCATGTGCAATCTTCATTGAAATAACGTGTACTTGCGATTTGTGACTGGTTATATAAAAATCAGTGTAATAGAAACCCAAATTAGTACTATGGCGGACATTGTCTGGATGTCATGGATTTCTCCAAAAAATGAAGAAGCGTCTAAACCATCACAATGCAATAGCTCTGGTTACTCGACTATGCGTCCGAGGTATTCTGACGATTATGTTGAATACACGTACAAGATCGCTGCTTCACGTAATTGTGAGGAATTATGACTATTTCCTTTGTGATAACCTTTCACGAAGATAAACTTGAAATTTCTATTCTATGCTATCGACCGTTTAAACTTTCTTTTTTCCTGAACGTCAAATTAAAATGACACTTGTTTTACTTTTATATCCAAAAATATCTTAAACAAAATATAAATTTCTCAAATTTACTAGATTCTGGTATACGCAGTGAACAAATATACTTCAGTGCATGACATTTGTATTGTATACAAAAAATCCTGGATGTTGCGCGTTGAGTATTCCAAATGGAAGTAGAATTACCATTCAACAGTGGGCTGGCACCCTTGCTGATAAGAGATTGCACAAAAAATACGAACTAATAGAGTTAAAGGTGGAAGCTTTTGAATTGACAAAATCTCGCTCTGACCGGGTTTACACACACCTTCACGCGTTGGAAGAAACGTGTTTATTTTATTATAGTAAGCTAACGATCCAGCTCGGCTTATGAGAAACAAATACCCGTCAGTCGGCTCGCGAGCGTGTGTGTAAACCCTTCAATAAAAAGTCATGCTTCAAATGCACTAAAACAAAACAAAATTGGATTAAAGAGCGGGTGCATGAAAGTAAAATACATTTTCCTGGGTCTAATAAGTGTGTAAAAAGTTATCCGGAATCAATAATGTAATAGAACGTAATAAAACACAGTTTTTATTCTTCACCGCTACCTTCGTGTTGAGTGGCCATAATGTAATAACCCCAGTATATTCCATTGAAAATAACAAAAGAGTAAAAGTAGACTACACGAAAAATAACATCTATGGATTCCGCGTTAACGGGTAAGCAACTCTTTGGATTGATCCGCTGCAGTGATATCGGGATTTGAAGCTTCTGAAAGAAGAAAATCTGTATTAGCAGTGCAACACCCGTGGTGTATAACCAAATCATGAAATAATTTGTCTCATCAGCACCTATATATTTTGTAGCCATTGTGCAACCGAATGGAAACTTTAGTGGCTGGTTCGGACAAATTATCAATAAGAGTTACTGTTAGTAGGCCTAAAACGTAACGTTTTAAAACAGCGTGCCAGTCAGTTTCGGGCTGACCTAGCTTTAGATATGCAGTCAAAATTATTTAATACAGTATATTCGATTAACTGGACAGCTATCGAATTGCGGTGGGTATGTTTTATTATGTTGTATGGCAAGTCTACAACAAACATTGACAACCTACCAGCCCTTTCGGATGTTGAGGCGTCAGGTCTGCAGATCTTGGAGTTTGGCCGGCCTGTCCCTCGGTTAAGGAAGGCAAATTTCGGAATATTATCGCCACATCATCAGACAACTTATGATGTTGGTACCTTCAAATAATATGCATTTCAGTAAATTTTTATATGTTCCTGTTTAAATTATTTTGTTTTAATTACTTTCAGGGAGTTCTTTTTTACGGTTGCATAGATGGTTACTTTAATCGGGGTATAATAAAGTGAATGGAGTAGTCGTTATTTCACCTGGTATCTTCGTTTTCTTTGCGTTGCATATTTTTCAAGCCATTCTTCATGATGTCAGTTCTGACACTATGATATTTCTGTGTATACATGTATCGTTCATAAACAAATTCTATTAGGATACAATTTTAGGGTTGGTCGCTTATATTTTGGGAGGGGAGAGTTCGACTTTATAACCAGTATCACTATAGGCTGAAAATCAACACTATTTAGCTATTTCTACTACAATATTTGGAATTGCAGTATGGTCTATATGATCAATCCATTAAGTTTTCTTAGATATAACATAACACTCGAACATGAGAGCAATTGTGTAACATAAGTGTCAATCTCATATATTGCCTACCTCCTCAGTCTTGGGCGAGGATGGAATATTTCGTTGAAACATTTTAATAGATTTTTTTCCACGTTCGGTCATAATGAAATTAAGGCAACAAAACTCGAGGACAGTCGAGAACACGAAAAGGAAGCACACCCATAGGTAAATATCCATTGCAGTAAGGTAGGAGACCTGAACACAAGTTGGATTTTTAATTATATTTTCTATTTGCTCGGAGATCCTTTGAATACGATTTTGTACGAAAGTGAATGTTTTAATGTGCTATAGACCAATAAGATTTTCACTCTTGGCAAGCGGTAATCTGGCGAATGCACATGCCATGGATTAATTATTCGGGAATGAAAACATGCTTGTTCGTCGATTGCATTGAAGCAGAGTTTCTTGTAATGTTGACGACAGAAGTGATGAGAGTACTAACCTTTGGAAGCGAAGATTTTAAGCCGGTGATGATTGTTGAAATGGTTAAAACCGATGTCACACCTAAAATGGTAATACAAAACGTAAATTGGTTTTATTTTTAATATTATAGGTAAACTATTGACCATGTCCGACCGGTTAGTCTGATGGCTAGTGCGGTGCCTTTCAGCCGTAATGTTGCAGCTTCGAAACTGGTCGCTAGCTATTCGGTTGTGTCCTTGGGCAATGCACATAACGGACGTTGCCTGAACCCAGCGGATTAATGGCTCTACCAAATTGAAGAAATGCCTCAATTATACAACACACTGCAATAGCTCCGGTAACCCAACGATTGGCGCGAGGTGATCTGACGATTGCCCGTGTGTTAACCCCCTTAGTTTTTCCATTCACGGGGATAAACAAAAATATCCTATCCTATCCACTAAAACAAATGTAGTTCATAAACATCTTATAATATAGAACAAAGTAAAATGCCTGCTGCAGCCTTTTTACAGCTATCCTGAATAGTATACACGTAATGCAACAGAACATTTTAATGAAATATAACAAGCATGATTGCCATCTATACATCGCTTACCTAATGCCACCCGGGCAGGTACAGATTTTGGATCAATCCACATGCCTAATCCAGCCAGCACTACCATTATCATCGCAGGGAAGTACGACTGGAAGAATACAGAAAGAAGGTATCGTTTTAACTCGAAGCTCACTTTAAGTTCTGATTTCTTTCCTAAAAATGAGAGCTTTTTAGAGTCAAGTTTACTTTTTAAATGCATTGCATTTAAGTGTAAAAAAGGTCAGTATCAATACTTTGATTGCCATTTTTCTCACCTACGTAGCGATCAGCCTCCGTCAAGGTAACGTTCCGAGAATGAAAGGTGTGATGTACAAGTTGAAACTTCGGCATGCTAGTTACTAATCGTGTGTCCATGAACAAGTCATCCATGTGAGAACCGACCATCCACGTAAGGTGAACCTCATCGCTTGTGTATCCAACTGGAAAATGTTTATTAAATCAAAGAAAACAACTTATGAATATAATACATCACCCTGAAAACCCTTTGTAAACGTCTGGTAAAGTTTTCAACATAAAATTTATACGAAACAGTAAATATTGGTCTTATTCATTGCCAATTGCACAAACGTAGAGTGTTATGTACTGCAACTAAACTTCTGTGGTGTTATTTCGTCCAATCGATACCAGCTTTCCAGTCAAGCGATTAAGATCGTTATACTAGCGAGAATGCACTTGAATCCAACTTCATTTTTTATGCAACGCAGTATAATTAGGCCTATACCCAGGGCTTCGTTATATCACGTGCATGAATAATTCAGACAGCGTAGATCAGTGTGTTAATGTGGCCAATTGGGCAGTGAGTACACCTGTCGATAACAATTTAAAGCATCACCTGTGACATACTAAGTTGTACTTCTGATAAAATATTGTGCATATTTATTTATAGGTAGATCTTACAGGTCGGAATAATTTATTTTATATTACCAATTTGTATTTCTTTTAAGTGACATGTAGTAGTGGACACGAAATATATTGTAACGTATATTTATTTCTATTTTTTGATTATTTCCCCCGTACAACCGTAATTTATATTGTCAATCAATAAGAACTACTGACTTGTAATCCTGAAACGTATACCCGACTAATAAGGTGACAGATGTCATACATGACAATTAAAAGTGAGCTATTGTTCTTGTTTGCGCACTGCATAACACCACCCAGCAGCTTTATGCTTTAACAGGCATATTTTTTTCCGTTGGGAGTTTTTCGTTGTGATAAGTAATATAAAATAGAATAAAAACTTACGACTTTGAAAAGTCAATGAACAGTTCTCGGTGTCCAGTGGAAAGTTATACAGATTCATTTGGCACGCAACAGTTGTCGTTATTCTGTAGCAATAAATAATTGATCGGTGGCAGATTGAACAATGACAAAAAAATCTACGACTACGCATACGTCAATGAGATATTCATTATTAGATGACCTACTTTACATTGTAATATATGCTTCCGTCGCTGAAAAGCCTCAATATAACATTGTCCACTGTTGTTTTGTGTATGAACGAACTTTTTGACCCGACTATATACAGATCTGAAAATAACAATAAATAAGATGAATGGGTTAGTTATAGGCCCCTTTTAGAAAATAGAACCCCGAATTGTTTTTGTACATTGTTTTGTCACACGCTTAACCTGCCATGTCACATATACCAAAAGGGGAAATCGAATTGTAATCAAACTCTAAGATTTGGTAGGTAACACGGTCTAGATGTGCAGAAATCACCATTTTGGGTAACAAGCTTTGAAAATGGACTAAAAGAAATAATATCCAATCTAGTTGAAACATTCAAAGATATAAGCTAATAATATGTATTTGATGTGTTGGGGCAAATTTCGGGCAAATATCCGTTACAGAAATTTGTGAATCTCCTAAGGAAAATTATATATTTTTGTACGTTTACAGAACTTTTTATTTGTATGTCCAAAGAGCCAATTTGTTAACCGACTAAAAACAGTTTTAGCGATACACATTTCTTCATATTACAATATTTATTAAGGCTCCATTAAAATTTAGTCAACAGTTGCTGATTTATATGTCAATGTGGCTCAGCTGGTTGGATCTATCGGAGACTCCGGATCAGCATTAAAAAATCCGACTTGATTAAAACCAACCGCTTACTGATTTAATCCACAGCATAATATTGCTTTTACAGCACATTAATTCCAAGTATGGATGATTCGGTAGGGGACCTATTAGTTTTCGCTGGCTGAATTAAACGATATACACCATGTATATGTATATAATATATACCATGTGTGATATTGAATGGATACCCAGGGACCATTTCTGTTTGCTGAAGCATAGTGTGCGGTCAAATGTTTTTTACAAATGCTACAAATGCTCGTTTTAAGTTTAAGCGTTTTGTCACCTGGTACCCACAGTTTGCTGATCAATCTGCTTGGCAGTACGATGCTATCCTCATCAGGGTAACTTTTAAATTTTAATCGCCTGTCGGTCCACGTTTCGTGCATACACACAGTAAATGTCAAATCCTGGGTATACGCATTATTGAATTAAGATATTTTTCTAAGCAATACGACCTTATATTGATATATACTACATTAATCAGCTAAGAAAATTCTCATCAAAAATATAACAGAGAAACATTTACCCACAATATCAGCACAAACATGCTATTCACACGAACCACAAAAACACGACATCAACGCATCGTGTTTTATACCATATTCTTTTCCGAAATATCTGTGATGCTCTCTATCATCAAAGCAAGACCGACGTTTATTGGATTGCCTATAAATCCACATTGGGATAAGATGAAATTAAATTAAGGAAAGTTTAATTAAATATACTAGGCTTGAATGTAAAAAAAATATAGATTTAAAAATAAAAGCGTTGATCAGCGTTGAAAAAATGTGTTGTCAATTTAAATTAAATTCGTTATGATGGATGAAAACGGACAAATTAATAGATTCGTTGGTCCAGTCACCTGGGCCGAAGCCTTAAAACAATTTGATTAAATTGTGTGTCGAGAAGGATTAGCCGACATGTTTTTAAGATTTATTTACAACTTAGGATTAAACATTGTCGCTTTCGGCGTTGGTAATCGACTGACCGGAGTTGCGCGGGCGGATGCTGAGCTCGTAACTGTGATCTCGGAACATTTCTTCAATTTGTTTCGTAGTCTCAGTTCGATGCTGATCGTTATCATCCAAAGGAAGCGGGGGTGTGAAAGCTGAAAAACTCTTATTATTATTCTATTGAATAAATAAAAATGATTATTCTATTGAATAAATAAAATCGCACTGATATTGCTTACAGGTACTAATCGCCTATTTCATGTGCGTTTGCAAACGAAAAAACATGAATAAATGTAATTGAATCTAAAAATGGACAATTGACAATCTGTCCTATAGATTAACGAGAATGCGTGTTTGAGTGCAATTTCTAATATTCAAGTGTCATGACTATCTTATGTTCTTTACAAGCAGCTCTTTTATACATTGTAGTCAACGTACCGCTAAAAGGACTGATACAAGCTGTTTTTAGAGCAATTGCGAAGTATTCGTTTATGTCTTTACTAAAAATGACAACTCAACATTTAAGCTAATTTACAACAGTTTTGAATTAATTGAAAACCGGTTGGGCCGTCGTGTTTTGTTGTGTTGCACTATATAAAAGCAAACATTTTTACCCAATATGACATGGTGCTCGCTTGGTGTATTATAGACAATGTTTTATTTAATGCATTGTTCTTTATCAAACCATATATTCCCTAAAAATTTTAAAATGAAACTTAAAACAAAACATAAAAATATATGTATAAAGTAGATCATATCCACACCTCCGCCCCAAAACTCATCCCGGCCATCTTTTATGCTCTCTTCCCGTGTCTTGGTATGCCGAGTGCTGGTTTGGGCAACCATGGAATTCGCCGCAAACATCAAGATAAGAACAAAGCGTGGAAATCTGTGGATTTGTAAATCGATGTTGATTATTTTCTGTTGTTAACGAGCGTGCAGGCCGG
This sequence comes from Ciona savignyi, assembly GCA_000149265.1. NCBI lineage: Eukaryota > Metazoa > Chordata > Ascidiacea > Phlebobranchia > Cionidae > Ciona > Ciona savignyi. The sequence continues at coordinate 180,286 of CH002822.1, read as the reverse complement.
TTTTCGAGTGTTGCGGCTTAAAGATCATTAAATATTCATGAGCAGCAGTCCTTTGACACAAGGCGAGCGTTAAACCGCCCAAAGCGCGATAAAACCATCGTCCGTAATTATTTATGCATGGAAGATTATGAATGAGCACAGTTTATCGACTAGATGAGATTTTTGAACGTCTTGCCTGATACATTTGCAATCACTGCTGGAGCTCGAATATCTTGTCATTACGGCCGAAATGTTGAAGTTTTCCGATTCATGAAGCGAAACAGACGGAGAGTGAGGCGGACTTCCTACCAAAATTAATCTCCTGACATTAAACTTTTCAAATGAAAAATCCCTGAAAAGAACTGAAAATCAAAGTAGAATATTAAAAAAACACCTTTCAACTTACTACCTTTATTGGTATTTAATTTAACTCGTCGTGCATTTATTGATATTTTAGGCAAATCTATGTTTTTGAATACCAAATAGCCAGTAGGTTAGTAGTTTTCTGTCGGAAAAAAAAACTAAGTCAGAATATATAAGAAACTATGGTTACACAAAGTCTACATATATAATTCGCTAACCCCTCATAGATTCAACACACGACTGTTGAAGTAAATCGTCATTCGCAGACATGATGAAATCCCTTCTCTCATAATTATTTTTTCTTCGTCTTTCTCTCGGATGACTAAAAACTTACACGACTGTAGAAAAAGGCCCGATCTCAGATGTTCTCGCATGCCATATTAACCCACATACCATAACACGATTAGAGTTTCATAAAATTTTGTGCAGAAAATAATCAATTACAATAAGATAACTAAACTAATCCCATCGCGTTTTTGCAATAACAAGCTATCCAATATTTTTTATCATTATTTGAAATGCGTCTTATACCTCAAACGTAATTAATTTAGGAAAACGATTAACTGTAATTCACTCACTTGATTACATTTCATAAGAATAATGTCGTATGCTCAAAGCTGTTTTTTTAATTATCGGGGAGAGAACTAATACAACCTAACATGTATACATAATTTAGGTTACTTTATTTTTATAATTTTTGCCATAGTAACAAATAGCAGAAAGTAAAATAAATAAGGACATAGACGCATAAAAATAAAATGACAATCAATCGCTTGCTGTGTTATTATATATACCAATTCTGCTAAGAAGGTTTTTCACATATCAATGTCGAATTAAAATAACATTGTTTTGCATTGTTAAACCAACACTAGTTTCATTATCTAGAATGTGATTTATATGTTCGGTAGCTATTGTTATAGAGCTATCTATTGTTTTCAGTATTTACATTTTACTTGTGGACAATTTTATTAAGTTTGCAATGGTAACAATCAGTTGGAGACTTTCGACGATTGAAACTAGAAACTGAGGTAGAAACCAGTTATTCGGGAAATGTCAAACAAACCGAACTACAGTCATCTCACCAAGGGACTTCAGAATGTTCCAATGGTTTTACTGAGGTAAGTGCTAAATGGTATCTAAATTCGCCGCGTTCCATTAAAGCGTTAAGTGCATGGACATGTAAAAAAGATATTTCCCCTCCAAGAATTATAGGTTTTTCTTTCTGTTTCCGAAATTAATTAGATCATGTTACTTTTATTTCTGTAAATGTCGTGTCACGTTTCAATTTTTATTGCTTTTTTTGTGTCTAGTTGATTTGTGTCTTTTTATTTGGTCAAAATAAACAAAAATAATGCAGAAAACGAATCAAGAACGTAAAACCGCGGATAACCGAAAAGACGGAAAATCCAAAGCGAATCCGTGTTGTGCTTAATGATCAGCAGCATTTTAACGGTTAGTATAACGAAGGTGATTCACTTCGCTTTACATCAAGTATCCATATGGTACTGTATGATATTCCTCTACTCTAAGTATATTTTCAAACGTTGTTTGTTTTGTATTTACGATAATATGAATTATTTTATGTTTAAAACAGCCGTAACGCTGGTCATTCGTCCTGGTCAAACATGGCGATCTGTGATGACCGAAATAGCGGGAAAATGTCAGACTTCCGCTGCGATTCGCAATCTGTTTACGCTCGACGGAACTCCTGTCACCAGCTACAAGGAGTTAATTACGGGAACTTGTTATGTGGCTTCTGCACAATCGTTTAAACCAGACGGAAGGTTGTCTGTGAAAACGCCACCAGTCTGGCGGAGCGAACAGTTCTCCCGAGGTAGGAGATCATCCGATATTTCGCTTTTCACGAAGCATCAAAGGAAACTGGAACTGGATGGTCTCGATATGCCAGTAACTTTTTATGACGATCATCCACAACGTAATAGTCGCGAATGTACGTCGTCAACGTCAGAATGTACGCCAAAGAGCTGCGATGAAATTCCGTGCGTCGGCAAGGACCAACCTGTGCAATGCATAGTTGATATTAAACCCCCTGGTGCGACACTAAAAGAACATCCCAATCAATCACTGAGAAGAACAAAGAAAGCAGGAAACAATGAAGACCTCGAGATTAGTAGTTCCCGTGCAGCGGTCGATAACAAATTCATTCCTGGCAGCGAAAACTCATTAATGCCGGAGAGTCAATCAAGATATCGATACGTTTGGATCGAGTTAAATTCTGATCGGGTGAAGGTGAAACTGCACACTCGATCTGATGTATCGAGCACGATATCCGAAATCTGTGATTCTCTTGGCATTACGTACTATCCTGAATACATTCTTCGTTGCCCTAATGGCCAGCAAATCAATACTACTGAAGAATTATTTACAATTTACAAACACATTGAAACATTTATAGTGGAAAAAGTAAAAGGAAAATTAGTTTATCCAAGAAAATGTGCATTAGTTAAGGGAATGAAATTACGAACGGTTTTCGGGTAAGTACGTTTTCGTGTTCAATATACTTAAAGCCTAACATGTTCTTATTTCAGAGGTCAACTATCCAAACACGTGTGCTTGACGACACAGGGTGAGCTAATATACTACTGCGGAAGCTTAGTGGTTTTACATAAATTAGAAAACAAAAATCAACGATTCTACTCTGGCCACAATGAGTCGATAACCTGGTAAGTCCTTATCAATTATTTATTTAGTTTGTTAAAGCATACTTAAGGGAATTTTTCTGGTAATAATGGTGCTGTCAATTAGTTTGTTGAAATCATATTTAAACATATTGCTCCAGTATAACCGCCGCATATTGTGTAACCCTTATGATAATAGTGTGCATATATATACTCTTATTATACAGTGGCTTGGGTCAATTGTTTATTCTAATAATAGTAAAAAACGACTGTAAACTAATTTAAATTTGTTTTAAGTTGCCTACGGTATACAGATGTAATTGATATAAAATCTCAGCTTGGGTCTTCATCATTCCGAGCTATACGCCGCATCAGGCCAAAAGAGTGGACAAGATTTGATGAACGATCCCGCCTCACACAATGCACATGTACGGATTTGGAGTATTGACAATTTAGCCGTGACCTCTCAGTTCGGCCATGGTATTTTACAAGGTGTTATTAAAGCTGCCGAGTTTTCCAAAACGGTAAATATACTTAAGTGGTATAAAGGCTATCAAAAGCAAACTTGTTGTTTTGATTTTTTATTGAATGATTATTACAATTTAATTTTTTAAATGACAAATCCCCTAAAATTCCAATTTTTTAAAGAAAATTAAGAGCATTAGGTTAATATAGGATAAAATAGGATATTCTCGTATATGAAAAACCGGGGAGTGTGTTGTGTGGCAATTCCCGCTAAGTGCCTTGCCCACCAGACACAAACGACTAGATAGCGACCAGTTTGGAAACTGCATCTCTTCGGCTGAAAGGCGACGCACTAATCCAACAGACTAACTTGTCGGACTAAATTTAAATCTATGACATTCATTCCTTAATCAACGTGTGTAACGGCACAAAGATAAAATATAATATTATTTATTTTATAGAATGATTGGATGGCTACTATAGATGGGGAACATCTCATGATGTGGAATTGGAAAAATGAGGCAGTTTTGTCACGTCACAAAATGAACACAATTGATCCTAAAGTGACGTTATTTTTTGACAGTGATGCTTGGTTGCTAACTGCGGCAGAAAATTATTTTAATTTTTGGAAAGTTTGCGAAA
>CH002822.1:150970-165257 GCA_000149265.1 Ciona savignyi | reverse complement strand
AAAATAGAACATCCAGCCGTCATCAAAATACTGAGTGTCAGCAGTTAGTTGGAAGATCAACTATATTATTATGTTATAGTTGTTAGTTTTTTTAACCTCCTTTAACTGAGTTCAGTCCCATTCGTTAGAACAACCTGATAGCTGATGTCATAATTAGTCCTGAACCTTGTGGATTCAGTGTTGTAAATTGTTTTTTTTCAAAAACATAAGTATACCCTTGGTTAATTTGTAAGTAATCTGAATGCGTTTATTTTTATTTGTGTTCAATAGAATGTTGAAGAAATTCATGGAAAGATGTGTTGAAGATCAAATGCAATTGATTGTGCAAAAGAAAAGTGAAATTGACTCTGTGCCAGAGGGAACAACAGAAGAAGAAATTCATGCTGAGTTAAAACACAAAATTGCTCTTGGTTGTGGTGAGATTCCAATAGCTCTTAAAGCAGATAAACAATCAATCAAAAAGGACAGATGGAAAGTTGGTATTCATCAATCAATTTCCTCGTTGTTGTCGAATCGCTTAGCAGATGTTGTGTCAGTAAGTTGCATTGTGGAAATATAGCTTAATATACTTTCATTGTAAACTAAAATGTCAGTATCTAAAATATACGGTTATTATAGTTTAGTACGACATAATTTAACAGAACAATACTTGGTCGAAACCAATTGTTTCCGACTTGTTTGTTGAGTTGGAAATGATAAATAAAAAAAAGCCTAAATTGGCACATTGTCTCATATCTATACAGCATACTGTAATAGCTTTAGTAAACTGGCTAATGTAAGCTTGTGTTTCAACGCCCCTGCCACCAGCAATAAAACCATGTTTTTGTCTATCGTATAATAAAGCTTCGTGACATGACCACAAAAATATAATCACCATGGTGCTAACAATATGTTATCTGCTTTTAACCACCCTCATTATTACTACTTGTTTCCCTGGCCTATCCAAATTATGCTGTTATTGTCGCAGTCGTGTTCCCTGGAACAGGATCAGTGTGCAGTCGAGGATCTAATGATGACTTTGCTTGAGCTGATGACAACATCTGAGAAAATTAAACCAGACACTTGCAAGATAGTTTTGAATGAGTACAAAACACAGGTATGTTGGCAGCAAATACTTGGCATCTTTTAATAAATATACTTTTTGATATTTAAGTTAAAATAGACATGAAGTATGAGTTGCATTTTAGAGAGAAGATATTATGGGCAAGTTTGCTTTGGAGCAAAAAGAACGCGAAACAGAAATAAAACAAGCAGCAGCTGAAAATATGAATCATTCTGCACTGGTTGGTAAAACTCTTTGCTCATTTTGGTAATTTTATTATTAAATATGTAAAATTAGATTGAAAACTTTTCGTTATTTGAAATGGGAGATGAATTGTATAAACGAACAAGCACCACAAGTAACCTATTGGAAAAATGCAAGAAACAAATCGTAGAAGAAAGATTTTCTTTGCAAAACTTGTTGGCTGTCCGTCATGAGATTCAAAGAAAACAACAAAAAGCACTAATGGTTCAGGTAATTATAAGTAAATTCAAACAAATTACCTTTACTTCATGTTTTAGAGAATTCATTAAAATGACACTCTAGGAAAGTGTACCTTGTTATAGATGTTAACCGACCACAATGTAGTTTAGCACATTCTGGGCTACTGCCTTTTTTTTGTATTACTGGCAGGATATGTTGTTAGTTCGTGGACTAGTAGCCGCATCTGGGACATCAGAAGGTGAAGTTAAAGATGCAGTTCAACTCCTTATGCCCCAAAAATCAACTGAACAAAAAGCGCAAATGTGCAAATACCTGTGCCCTGAAAACCAAAAGAAAGAAACTTCTTTCGGGCAAGCTTATGGATTTCATTTTAGTTTGATCTTTATTTTATTTAAAGCCTCTAAGGCTTGGTAAATTTGTCATTACCTAGCTAGTATTGTAGTATATGTACTCTCCAGTTATAGAAATTCGAAATCAACCCCATGCCTTGTTTTTATACAGTTCGTTAGATTATTCTCTTAAAGTTTACTCATTTCAGAATTTAAGACGAACGAAATTTATAAAATTTTTATTCAAATATTCTACCATTTGTATACGCTAACCATGGTTTCCTTTTTTCCTTTATGAGGACGTACTTAATAAAATGTAATTTTCCAAACAGGTTGTTGGTGCCAAGACTGCATCAAATTATTAAACAACAACAGCAAACTGAAAGTGCAGAAAGCAGTGCTAATGTAGGCAGTACTAAAAGGTACATGTGATATATGTAAAATGTCACTCATTCTCTATTGTGGTGTGGGTGTTGCAAAAATAAAGTCAATGGGTCTACTTATATATTAATTCTTTGTTATTTTCTTTTTAGGAAAGTATCCTTTGCTCAAGACCAAAACAAGCCTCGAAAACTTGTCCCACTTAGCAGTATTAAAAGAAACCCTGGCATTCGACCAGAACCTATAGGAAGAATGGCTTCTCCAGTACACGATCCACAATAACAGATCGAATGTCAATTGAATTCAATTACCAATTGATTAGTTAAATTTATTAATTACATATGACAAAAGTAACATACAATATGTGATTAATGTAGCAACTAACTGTCTCATTTGATTGTATGTAACACCGAAAAGGCTTTAAAACAACAGGACTGTGACAATATTAGTAGTAGTTTATTTTTTGTTTCCACAATGAAAACACGAAGCAAGACCTTTTGATGAAAAACTGGAAACGAAAATAAACGGAAAAAAGAGAGTCATTATTTAACACCACGTCTATAAGTTAATCAATTATATACTGTAGCTATTTTATGACGTGGTCGCCAAAACTAGTCGGTTGTTTTCTTGAACAAGGTAATTAGCGCACATTGCCTGAACCCAGTGGATTATTGGGTTCTACCAAATTTAAGAAACGTCTCAATCATACACATTCGAACACAGCACGCTGGACTAGCTCCGACAACCCTACGGTGGACGTGAAGTACTGTTTCGCGTTTACGGGGATAAACGTTATCTTGTCCTATACTAACGTATAAAAAATAAATAAACAAACTAAAATAGATTACACGAGCACCTATTTATCAGGACCACTTCAGTGCTGTCCCAAATAATTTACTATGGTAATGCATTACATTCTGTTTCAATAACGCGACCACCTCGGTCTCCAGACCAGGACCGGCATAATTTGGTCCAAAACTTCAAATTTCCGCTAAAGCGACCACACGTGCTCAATAATTTGCCTTTGTCACCAAAATAATAAGGTTAAATTTATTTTGTGATTAAAACAATAAGATTAGTTAAACGCGTACACACAAGAGAGAAAGTTAGGGCAAACAGAACCGATTTTTATAATATAAACTGCATGACTTAAAGTTGTTTAAATTCATTTTGCAGTTGTTTGAATTCATTTGCTAACACAACCAACCCGCTAAGGCGACCGTTTGATGACGGTCCCATAGGTGGTCAGGTAAGCGGGCTATATCAAAATTATTGCACATACAGAGATGTATCCTATTAGGAACTCATTTAATAAATAAATAAAACACGACGTGAAATACTAACAAATATAAAACTGCAACTAGAGAGTGTCAACCACGTGTTAACCATCACTATTTGTAAAACACATGTTGTATAACCTATATTCATGCTACAGGGTCCCTAACCACAATTTGTATTTTATACACTAAGTATGTAGTTTTTGTTTCTGCAAGCATAAACGCATGGGTCCCATAGTTAACATACCAAACTTATTTTCCATGTTTAGTTAAATAAAGAACAAACGTCTTAAATTTACGAACATTTCAACAAAAATGTTTTAAATTATAGCTTCTTTTCAAGCGCTGTATAATGAAAGAAAGCTAAATTCCCAAAACAGCCCGATTTAGTTTTTTATTGTTTCAGGGAATTCCCCTGGGTTTAGTAGATAAGTTTTTACATAAGTAAGTCATGCTATGTAACAATTCTTAAAGTTTTAATCTGATTTGTCGACTTCTTGTTGGAGATGTCGGTGCGATAGGCTATGGCATGCCTGTCACAATCACAATTCAGAAACATATCTTCGTTTTCATGGAAATTAACCTATAAGTAAATGTTTTCTTTTTTTTAATTGGAACAGAGTTTCTAATGTTTTAACATTTTACCGAATTTTAATAAAATTAGAGCAGCCGTTCAAGCGCTATGGCTACAAAATCTAATTTATTAGAAAAAAAACGTTTTGGTGTTTAACGTCTGAGGGGAATTCCCCAAGATTCATTACCCAAAATTTTGGCTTCTGCATATATAGACCATGTTGTCTTACAAATGTCCAATTTTCATTGCGATTTCAGTACTCCTCTTGGTAGATGTCGAGGCGACATGGCATGCTTGTCACAATCATGATTTAAGAACATATCCTATTTTTTGGGTATTTTCCTTGGTAATTTTATTATTTCTTTCAAGTGTTAAAAATCAATGACTAATGCACTTACAATCCACCAAATCTAATTAAAATTGTAACAGCCGTTCACGCGCTATGCCCAAAAAAAGGCTATTTTTTTAGAAAAAATAGCGTTTTGGTTTTTAAGGTCTAAGGGGAATTTCCCTAGATTTATTACCCAAAATTTTGGTTTCTGCATATCTAGACAATGTTCTCTTACAAATGTCAAATTTTCATTGCGATTCCAGTACTTCTGTTGGTTGATGTCGGGGCGACATGGCATGCCTGTCACAATCATGATTGGAGAACAAAATCCTATTTTTAGGGTATTTCCCTAAGTAATTTTTTTATGTTTTTTAAGCGTATAATCAGTGACTAATGCACTTACATTCCACCAAATTTGATTCAAATTGTAGCATCCGTTTAAGCGCTATGACCAAAAAAGGCTATTTTTTTAGAAAAAAATGCCGTTTTGGTTTTTAACGCCCCAGGGTAAGTCCCCTGAGTTTATCTCCCAAAATTTTAGTTTCTGCATATCTAGACCATGGTGTCTAAAAAATGTCAAATTTTCATTGATATTCCATTACTCCTTCTGGTAGATGTCGGGGCGACATGGTATGCCTGTCACAATTATGATTTGAGTACAAAATCTTATTTTTTAGGGTGTTTTCCTAGGTAATTTTTTTATTTCTTCCAAATGTTATATCAGTGCCTAATGCACTTACATTCCACCAAATCTGATTGAAATTGGAGTAGCCGTTCAAGCGCTATGCCACAAAAAGCTAAATTTTTAATAAAAAATACCGTTTTGGTTTTTAACCTACCAGGGGAATTCCCCTGGATTTATCACCCAAAATTTTGGTTTCTGCATATCTAGACCATGTTGTCTAGCGAAAGGCTAAGTTTCATTACGATTCGAATATTCCTTTTGGTAGATGTCGGGGCCCCATGCCATGCCTGTCAAACCTTTGACGGAAAAAAAAAAAAAAAAAAAAAAGAAAAAAAAAGAAAAAAAAAAAATAGACAAAAACAATATGTGTCCCATTTTTCCAAATGGGACCCATAATGATGAAAAACGGATTAATACTAATGTGATATTAAACCAAAACCCAAAATTTACCAAAAATGTTTACCCTGGGGCAATTTCTTAAAGTACAAATGGTGGTGGTTGGCGCTCTCTAGTGGATTTTGTGTTTGATGAAATATTCATTTAATTATCACAGATCAAATCTATGCTCCAAACCTTATATTTCCCGTACACGGTAATTGTATGATTGTGTAATTTAAATTTCATATAAACTGCAGATGTTGATCCGTGAATTACAACTGTATTACAAAAGTTTTAAGAGCTATAATATGTCCCAGTTTATTACGTCACAATGTCTCGCCTATATCCGATCTAGTTTGATCAATTGTCAGAAGCGTTGGTCCTGTGACGTTGCAGGACAAATAGATTAGGATTGATACGTTTTTAAATTTGTAGTACCGAACCGTACAGTACTCCAGTTCAGTTGTTTTTTATTCAACGGATAAACGAGTAAAAACTTACTTGTAGAAATGTGTAAGTTAATGGAAGCATTAGGTAGGAAAAAAACACCAGTCGAGCAGGTGAAACAAACAGCCTGTACCGCTACGCTCGATCAACAGTATTACGCCAGGGAAAGCTAAAAGGAGGGAAGGGCAACTGCACACTAAAATGAAGATTTGGGGCTCTTTGGTTGGTGTTTGGGCTGGGGATAAGATAGCGTTAGTTTTGGGATTGATATAAATGTTTGGCTCATGGTTGGAATTAGATTACACATTTTTAGTAAGCAGTTTTCTTCCTTCGCGCCTTTTATTGTTGCCATTTTAAACTCTACCTAGACACTGTACAATAATTTGCAATGGAAGTTGTAGCTTGTGATGTTTTTTGTCTGTTAAATACAAAATATTTATTGCAAAGCTGAACTGACCAAATGCTGTATTTTCATTATCCAAAGCTATTGACAATGTAAAATATATATTGTGCCACCCTATAGTTTAGGGCCTAGGCTATATATTTTTATAAGTTAAGCTTGTGTTAATTTCATAATTTGATTTTAATACTCTTCTGAGATTTTCTGAGAATTAGGAATTTCTGAGAATTAGGAAGGTTTGCAATAGGTTTCTTCAGTAGGTTCCACTACAAAAACAATGTGGTCTGAATTACTGAACATTTTTGCGTTTTTCAACTTTATCTCCATTTCATTTGGGTTTTATTTGCCTGGGTTGGCCCCAGTAAGCTACTGTGAGAATGAAAAGGAAAACTGCAAGGTTGGTAGTATTGTTTAAAAGTAAGACATTTTTTTTAAATTTATACAGGTACCAATACTTGGTGTTTAAAAAAAGATGGTACTGGTATAGGTGCAAAGTTGAATAAAAATTAATTGCTGAAAAATACCACTCTTTAATAGGCGACATGCCAAATATAACAAAAAGTGACATGTCAAGGAAAACTAAAAGTAGGGGAATAGAAAAACTACAAACTAAAATGAAGATTTGGGCATTACAGTTAGTTTTAAACATGGGGTTGGAGTTTAGTTTTAGTGAACAGTTTTTCCACTTTTCTCCATCTTTCAGTGACGCCTCTAAAAAAGTCGGGTGTGACCTATAAAAAATGACCTGTCGCCTATAAAAAATGATGTTTGGTCTATAAAAAATGACGTGTCGCCATATTAAAAATGGTATGTCGCATTTAAAAAGTGGTGTATCACCTAAAGTGGCATGTCGTAACATGTTTGTGGTGGTTTATGGTTGGAAGTTTCGTCCTAATGTAGTAGAAAACAAATGAATGTAGATGGGTTTATGTAATAGAAAGCCTAGTACATATGTTAAACATCAATTTTATATTTTTGTGCAAATTAGTCACAGACCATAGTTGTATGATCAGTGTCGCCTTTGGAAAAAGTAGAGTGTCGCTTTGAAAAAAGTGGTATTTCATGTGCGTCAATTTGTTTGGAAAACATTTTTAAAAAACTTGTGTTTAAAAAAAAAATCTAGATTGCACACTTAAAAATATTATTTTGATAAATAAAGCAAAAAAAATAATTTGTAGAATTTTGACCAAAAAAGCCCTTTAAACGCATTTCTTAGATAGGTGCGGACGGAATAATGATGCTACACAGACATTTTTTTCAGAACTGCAGATAATAACCTATTGTAATAGTGTCAATTGTCCATTTCCTGACTAATGTATAGTTTTGATATCTATTCAGTAAGCTGCCTCATTGTAATAGTGGCATATTATGTCTGTTTCCAATCTACATGCTTTAATGATCCCCGGATTGCGTAATATAAAAAAGAAATTTCCCAAAAGGACCGAAAAATGTCATATCAGACCAATTGTGCAATAAAAACAATGTTATTAATGTAAATGAAGCAAAAATGGCTTATTCTGGTAAATTGATTCTACCCTATGACATGAGTTGCAACCTCAAGTAGTAAATCCACACGATTACCCAACTCCAGTGCCATTGAAATCATGGCCAATATACAGCAATAAAAATGATGTAACAGAGAGAGCACTCTTACAGTTACATGCCAAATATGTGAATCTTCTGTGGTTGAGTTAATATTCAGTGAGCTATTGCTTTGTATCTTTAGATTTTGTCAAGGTTAAAAAGATTTATTTTACAGTCCAACATCCCTGTATACGTCAATCGACTTGTGTCGATAGAATCAATCATCCCATATGAATATTCTGCATTCGACTTCTGTGAACCCGTAGGATCTCCGTCCTCACCTACAGAAAATCTTGGACAAGTTTTGTTCGGGGAAAGAATAAGACCTTCTCCCTATTCTGTAAGTTGAACAGACGATGATTCGTTGCAAAGTACCAACTTCTCAATTTTCATTTTTATAGCTTTTTATCTAAGTAAATAAGTGAATATGCCAGTTGAAATTTAATAATATATTCTTCAAATCAGTTCCTGAGTGATAATTCAAAATAAAAGTTTGTTTGCTCATTTTTTTAAAGAAGTAGTTTTTAAAATTGAAGAGGTATGTAATTTTGATTGTGTTGTTTATTTTCCAGCTGAAATTCAATGAAAACAAGACGTGCGAAAAAGCTTGTGTGCGAAAGTATGATACTTCTAAGAAAGAGGATTTTGACAAACTTAAATTTCTGCAATATGGAATGCTTTTTAGTTATGAAAATAGATGGTAAGAAATCGAAATAGCATGTTTTCTGTTTATGAAGTATTAACAGATGCATACTGGTAGTTTTTGCTCATGCATTGGTCCTAGTGTACATATTGTGTTTACAAGTGAATGCCTGTGTGTGTATGTGTGCATTGATTTAAGTGCAGTATAGTAATCACTAATTTGTTTATCCTGCTCAGTTTGAACAAACGTTTATCGCAGGATTGTGGACAACATGCCCATCGCCTGGTGCTACCAAACCACCTCCAATGAGAACTTCTGCAGCACAGGATTTCCCATCGGTTGCTATGTAGATGAGAAGGGAAACCCCAAAGATGCTTGCATCATCGATGTGAGGCTTAGTTGTACATTTTAAACTCACAGGAATCAGGCACCAGTACGGTGATCATTATATGACAGAACTGGTTATGCAAGTGCAGTGTTTTTTAAATCGTTTTCGAGCTTTGGTACATTAGTTGGAATTTACTATGCTGGTATAACATGCTGCTATGAGGCGTGGCAAACATAAAATAGTTTGAATACAGATAACCTGTAGATAATAGGGTTACAGATTGTCTATATGCAAACAGTGGCAAATATACCAACAGTAGTAACCAACTGATAAGAAAACAATTTGGGTAAACACATGCTGTGTCAGTTTAAAATTATAGTCCATTGCCTTGTAGCAAAAAAATAACATACAATAGCAGAGTTAATTAGTCTTTTTTTATGTGATGCACAAAAACTTTTGGTTTAGTGATTAACAAACAAAAAATCGACGAACCACATTATTCACAGTAAATTAGCTTATTGTGTGGATAAAATTAATATTGGATTTTAATTCTTTGTGCAGGAAAACTACAGGGACCACAAGAATTCCTATATTCTATTCAACCACGTTGCAATCACCATCCATTATAACAAAGTATCATCAGATGAAGCCAGATTAGTCAAAGCTGAGCTGGAACCATCCAGGTAATGTTTGCAATTTGTTCTATATAGTTGTGTAGGCTTACCAATAAGTCGCCCATCACTTGTAATTCGTCTCCGTAAGTGTCGGTGATACATCCTCTATATACCGTAATAATTATAAGGGAGACCTAAACTTTTCTTTTTAGGGTGCACTGTGCAGTTTTTATTCTTTATTTCTTCCTTCTTGTCACTTTAGATTAATATTTTTTAAATCAGCAGTTGCGTGCCACTTAATTACACTTGAAAGTTGTTTACATATCTGTTCATTTATAGCCCGGGATAGACTTAGATTTTTAACTCACATCTAAGTAAAAGATGTTTTATTCCTATTTAAATTCAGTTATTTTAGTACTTAGTGATGTGTTTATTAATGCGATGTGTCAAATGATCCATTGTTTACTCACAGGAAATCCTATCTGTTACAATGCCATGCATGGTGTGTTGGTGTGCTTACAGGATTAGCCACCTGTGTATTACTATCTGTGTGTATTACAGATTCTATGTTAATAACTTCTGTTTACAGCATTAAAACAGGTGATTGCAATCTGCACGCTGAACCACTAGTTATTCCACACCCAGACAAAGATGATAAAATGACGGGTACAGTGGAAATTCCGTACACCTACAGTATAGCTTTTGTGGTAAGGTGTTTAATTATTTTACTTCAATTTCCTCCCATCTATATATCGTAAATTTAAAAAAAAACATCTTAATCATTTTGCATTCCTCATAAATGTATGTTGTGCATATTATGTATTTAGTGTTATGGAAAATGCAATACTGGTAATTAAATCACAGTTATTCCATTGTTTTATTTATAAAACAATTATCATGATTTGGCTTTTGGGAGAATTGCCCCCGAACATCCTGATTGATAAAGAATTTCTTGATGAGATGTTGTAAAAAAAATTCCATGTACTTCTAAAAGTAAAAAATTTGAATCGGATACCTTACTTGTGCAGGAAAACACAGAGATCCTGTGGGCCTCGCGATGGGACTACATCCTTGGATCACTCCCTCACACCAACATCCAGTGGTTCTCCATCATGAACTCCCTCGTCATCGTGTTGTTCCTCTCTGGTATGGTTGCCATGGTGATGATCAGGAGCCTGCACAAGGACATCGCTCGGTACAACGACATGGAGTCTGTGGTGAGTTAGTTTGGACGTGATTACAGGACTGTTCGCTTGTAAGAGCAGCGTAAATTGCTGTCATTACTGTCCCAGCTTTAAATACCGAAAATAATACATGTAAAATTAAATTAAAATTAAATTAAAGATTTAAATGTTAAATCATTGTTATTAACAATTCAATGCAAATGTTATTTATAAAAACGTTTTATTTATTACTGAAAAATCTTCTGATAAAGCTATGCTTGACACTGTGCCAGATCTGGGTACAGGTTCCTGCCAAGAGATTTTGTGTTTCCGTGCTTTTCATAAATTTCCTGCAACGTGGTAACTCGGAATTTTATTATGGTGAATGCAAATAGCTTTTTTTATATAGTGATCTTCAATTCTATTTAAAAAACAAATTCACCTGTAGCCTGTAGATTCTGTAACACATCTGTGTATTTCATCAGGAGGAGGCACAGGAAGAGTTCGGATGGAAGTTGGTTCACGGGGATGTTTTCCGCCCACCATCCAAAGCTATGCTCCTCTCTGTACTTAATGGAGTCGGGACTCAGGTGAGATCAGTGGTATACTGTGTAACCCCCTTTTTTGCTTTACCAAGCTGTTGCTATTGTTTAAGAGTAAGACCGCTCAACTTTAAGGTCCATTTGAGTGATTATAATTCCTTATACTTATCAATGGTGTTTCAGCATTCATATTTATTACAAATTCCAATCTACTCGATGCAAATAATAATATAAGTTAGGGCCAAATTACAACCACCTCCCCCCAAATGGAAATTGAAAATATTTTTTTTTTACATGAAACACTTTCACAACATCTCAGAAAGCATATTTTAAAATCATGGTATGGAAATATGTCATCTGTCATAAACAATATTATGTGCCATTTGTCTATATATATATATATATATATATATATTTATATTATCAGCCCAGGCAAAACTATCTGCCCATGTTTAACATTATGGTATGGAAATGCTTTCATATTTTGGTGATCTTTTTTGTCTGTGTTCCTCTTATGCAAGTATTGATTATTGCAGGTTATCTCAATGACATTTATTACTCTGGTATTCGCTTGTCTTGGATTTCTATCGCCGGCTAACCGTGGAGCTTTGGGAACAACTAGTGTCCTTGTGTTTATTTGCCTTGGTACAGTTGCAGGCTATGTCTCAGCAAGACTTTACAAAAGTAAGTGATTCATGAAGACCCTTTTAGTAAAGTGGCTGATAAAAACAATGTCTTTTGTTAACATAATGTCTTTTTGTAATTCTGTTTTTCGAAAACTTTATTTAAAGTACTAAATATGTATTTACTCACAGTCACAGCCTACTGCCGCAAATCAAGCATACTGCTGATTTTTTTATCAAATTAATTTGCTTTCCTTTTCATTGCAGCTCTTGGAGGTGAAAAGTGGAAGACAAATGTCATCACAACATCTTTCCTCATTTCTGGGTAATTTTTCTGGTATATGTGTGATGCTAATATGTGCTTTCTCATTAATCAGTTTTGCCACCTTTCTGATATGTATTCTATACCAAATATTAGACTATGTATTTTTTGTTTCTATTTCAATGTTTATTTCTATGGTCACCTTTCATTTAAAATCACAAAAAAACATAAACATACTTTGTAGTATATGAGTCCACTACAATGTTAGTTAAGTACCTATGCTAAACATGGCCATTTATTACAAAAAGTATGCTGTAAGAAGGTTTCTTAACTCCTTACATTATAACTTGTAGTAAACTTCTAATTTTACTAAAGGTAAACCAAACAGTTCTTACTTAGGTTAATATTTTGTGATTTATTTCATGGACTAAACTAATTTTCTAAAGGTAATACCGAAATTTGGACTAAAAACATTGGACTAATATTTTATACAAAGAACATTACAATTAGTTTAAAAATCTTACCACTGTGCAGTACTATTCAAGACCCATATTGACTATATATAATAACCGTATGTAATCAGATAGCCCTACTTAAATATAAAATAGAGTGTCATTTTTATCCAAATTTGTGTAGGGCAATGATAGTAATTGTTATGCGAGTATTCATCTGAATATCTTGCACCAACATTTAGCTTAACAAAGCTTTTGTAATGTGTTGAACTTTGGTCCAATTTTCGACCTAGCCACGAATCCAGTGGATTCAAGCAATATCTATTAGTACCATGCTCAAATACTAAAACTACTAGCTTGATGGTTTGAATTGGCATGATAGCATGAATTATCAAATTAGATACCACTGGTCTGGATTTCAAAGTCTTGTAATTATATATGTCACCTTCAATGGATGAGCCATTAGGTTTACAGACTCCATTTTTTGCCATGTGATATTATTGTACAAGATATTAAATCATGCAATTGACATTTCTATTTATTTGCAGCATTGTGTTTGTTTTGTTCTTTGTCATGAATCTCATCCTGTGGGGCGAAAAAAGCTCGGCTGCGATTCCATTCTCGACTCTTATTGCCATTCTTGCTCTCTGGTTTGGCATTTCGGTCCCACTAACTTTTATTGGAGCGTACTTTGGATACAAACGAAGGGTTAGTTCTGTGCAAAATATTTCTTCTGCGGTAAAATGTGATATATTTACAAACCAGTACTAATCGCGTATTCACTTTACAGCCCCTCGAACACCCAGTCCGCACAAACCAAATCCCACGACAGATCCCAGAACAAGTGCTCTACACCAAACCATTGACATGTATCTTGATGGGTGGGGTTCTCCCATTTGGCTGTATTTTCATCCAGCTCTTCTTCATTCTGAACTCAATATGGTGAGCAATTCAATCCTTTGCTGAGGTGTAGTTTTGTTGCATGCCTGGATAAAGAGCTTGATTTTTTATATTTTTGGGAATAATGAGCAATATTGTAAATATGTTGTATGATTTACACCTCTTGGATCAACCAACTTTCTGGGGGGCATACTTTATATGGTGCTTGCTGCCCTACAGATTGAAATTAAATTCAAACAAAATTTTCTATTCAAATTTTTCGAATTGATAAACATAACAATGCAAACCCCCTAAAATGTGAGAAGAGTTATTTTCCTTTTGTAAAACAAGTTATAGTGCATCCATGTACACTTGCATGCTTTATTCTTCTTCACTACTTTAGAATACATATTAAGGCAAAGGAATGTATGTTTACCATGTTAAGTTTTTACAAACTGCCTCAGGCAATGTGTATGCTTCATGAAGCAAATATCCATCTAAAATGATAATGATTGATTTACTAAGTAGTAAATACTTCATTCACAACACAATTATGTTAATGTAATCAATTGTTATGCCGCCATCTAACACCTGTTAATCAAGGTGCGCAGTCAAATTCATTATGTAACAAGTGAATGTATAAACTAGTAAATTTAATTGAACAAGTTTGTGGGTTGGGTTTCTTGTGTGCTTGTATTGTGTATACATAAATAGAAATGGATATACTTTGGATTTATAGCGAAGCAGGACTGTTGACTTGACTGATACACATTAACATAGTAAAACTAAATATATCGTACCTTTAATGTACAATTTTTTTAGAATCCTTTTATTTTGTTTCTAATCATCGGTCTGGTTTATATCTATCCTGTGTATCTGGCACCTACTATGTTTTCTATTTCTTTTATT
>CH002822.1:130750-140847 GCA_000149265.1 Ciona savignyi | reverse complement strand
TAAATACAGGTACATAATTTTTTTTTTCTTATCATATTTTTATATAACTTTGGATTATAAAGCATAAGAATTACATGTAGTAATGGCAAATTTCATATATAATTTTCAAAAATTCAATACCATTAATTAATGAAAATCTTTTTAAATATTAAATGAGAGCACATATCCTTTACCTTGATTCCTTCATAGGGGTATTCCAGGTTCTGGCAAATATATCTTTCCCCATGACCTCCCACTGTGAACGTGAGAGTCACCAGAATCATAAGAATCCAGCCGAAAATAAACGAAAAGCCAACACCCCTACAAAAGATTAATATTGACTGTGAAATATTTATCGTCTTATTATACATAAGGCATGTTTACTTTAACTGATAAAATGAAAATTTATTCAAACTATGAATTTTCCAAAATTCTATTTTTACACACAAGTTCGAAAAAACAAGCCGTCTAAAACAAGGATTTTCACTAGTCGCGTCAATCAAGTTTTAGCACATACAATACAAACTTACGCCATGATTAAGAGACCTCCACAATTTGATACTGTGGACCTTTCAGCGGGGTTTCGGTCATGTTTAAATGCGCAACTTCCACACAGCATTCCGACGAAGTATAAAGCGCATATCAGAGCCAGAATTGATCCAAGAACAATCCCAGCTGCATATCTATTGTTCATACTTATTATGAATTTCTCCTTATAATGCCCTTTTTAGTGTAAATAAACTAATTGGCTGTCTAGACACTATTTTTTGTATGTCCACACACATGAACACAATATTAAAAATTGGCTACCAAATATTTAAAAAGTAAGAGAAAAATACAATCACAATATTTTTGTTTATAAAATACCTGTAAATATCATATTTATTTCCATAGTCTGTTGCAATTCTGTAGATTGTTTGATTGAAGTTATTCATAGTTTGTTTTGCGTTGTCCAGGTCAGCTAAGGGCAGCATGCCAGCAGCAGAATTCACTGTTTCGTTTACTGTTGCCAGTGTATCTAATAAACCTGCAATTAACACATGTTGTTACTAGGGCCATGTAGAGGTGTGTGCTTAATTAGTTTTCTTATACCAGGTGCAGACATTTTCTTTTATTAGCTATTTATATGCCAAGGGTTCAAGATTATTTGTTTTCTTGGTTAATAACCAATTGATGCAGCCCTATTAAAAAATAGTAAAATGGAAACAGCTTTGGATTTTTAGTAAATTTAAAAATCCTTAAGAAAAAAAAAAGAAAACAAATCACCTTAACAACAGAGATTTGTCAAAACAAAAGTACTTCAGATAAAGGAGAATTACAATAGGCAACTTACTTGTAGTAACACTCACACTGCTGTTTGTTATTAGGTCCGGAATATCATAAATTTGTTTCCAAATGTTGGCAATTTCACCATCAATATCATAGAGCGTGAGCGTGTTGTTTATTTCCGTGATTTGCGTCTGGACGTCCTGAAGCTGAATGGAAACAATTAATCAAAGACTGACATCACAACTTTAGCATGATTTGTTGGTTACTAGTTACCGGTACCTCATTCAATATATAGTTTGTTTTAGTTTTAGCGAAAGAAGTTTTACCATAGTTTTAAAAAATTTAACAACATTAGTTTCAGACGTACACAAAGTTAATGGGAAACTGTTAAACAAAGTTATTTATGACAATCATACCACACCCTGTAACGTCGCTAAATATGGCAACTCAAAGTGGAGCCTGCATTTCATGATTCAACCGCGCACGACTCAGACAGGATTTAACACTAAACATGACAAAACGTAGTTTGTTAAAACCATTTTTAAAAAGCATTATGTACCATTTAGGAGGACTTGCCTTTGTAGTGTACACATGAAATATAAACTTAAATACATCTATCAGGCTATCATTATTTCAGCTATTAAGTCTTTTTAATTAAAACTTTATACTGTAATACAATTTTATACTGAAATCAATAAATGTAAAACATGTCTTAGTAAAAAGATTATGCTTCTAAAAAAAACAGTTGAAATAACAATGTTGTTCAAGTTTTATTTTGTTAAACTTTAATCTCTCTACTCAAAACGTTTGTTTTGATTATGTTTCCTTGAAATACTTATAGAGGAAGAAAACCAACCACAACCTTCAGCAGCAACCATCCTTTATATAGGATATATTGAGGCAAAGCAGTCTATGAACTATGTGACACTATTTTCTATATAAAATGTACGAATAAGATGGAGCATAATTTACTAATAGCAGGTGTACTTTATTCAAAATTAAGACCTGTTTTAACCAGACATTTCCAGATACTGATAAAAATGTAATAACTAAAGTACTATACTTCTTATCAACTAATTTAATAAATATAACACTTACACCAGCAAAATCTCCGCCTGTTGCCAAATCTTTGATGGAAATCAAAACATTATTGCAATATACATCGGACATGCACATCGAATTATTTAGTGCAGAATTCATTCGGTTTCTCAGTGAAGTGAGTTGCACATCAAGAGCTGTTATACCATTTTGGATTTCAGTTGTAGATGATTGAACCTGTTCTAACTGCGCCAAACTGTTTTTAGCATCTGAAGAAAAAATGGTTTTAATTTGAAAATTTGAATTAACAATATTGCCATTATGGAGCAAGAGTAATAGGAAAAATATTTAACACTAAAGTTTTTAAGCAGGGAAGTTGTACTGTAAAAACGAATGGTGTGGTGGCTTGAAGACTTTATTGTCCATTCATGCAGAAAATCAATCGGAAATTGTGAAGCCACAAGTTAAAGTTTATATTTAGTATTTACACACTATTATTGTAATTGCTGTGGCATTTTGTTATTTTGTCAGTCATCTACGTATATTAATAAAACAACAAACTATGACTCTATTTACTGAAAACATAAATGTAAAACATAAAATGTACAGATCTATTCTAGATTGGGTATATTGGAATGGTTGAAAAATACTACACTTTTAAAGTATTTGTTACAAAATCAAAATGGTTAATACCTAAGGATATCCCGCTCAAAAGAGTAAGGGATGGTGTCGCAAGTGCAATAAACGTGTCTCGAATAGGAACTCCTACTGCAGTTCCCAAATCTTTGGAAATAAAAGAAGATTAGAATATTATGTGTGAAGTATTATAATATTTTATGGAAAGTATACTGTGAAATAAAGAAATATAGATGCAGGGGGTGGTTTTAATCATTTATGGGTTTGCAAATGAAAGTGGGTGTTGTGTGAGGTGTGGAGCACTAATTGAGGGAGTGGCATGAGTTTGTGGTGGGTTATGCAGGATTGAATTATGGGTTTGGCTGGGCAGTGAAGTGTAAGTGGCATTGCTGTAATGCACCTCCATGTGCCTTCTTCATCTATCATACTATAACAGAGATGTTACATTGCAGACATTGGGAATTCGATATTAAATACTTTAAAGTTAGTTTGTTTCATTTTCTTTTTGCGTTTTCGTTAGTCACTCATGTACTAATTGTTCCTTATGAGTGTTTTATTGCTGTATTTCATTTTAATTAAAGCAAAAAGGGTAATAAGAACTTATTTATTACTGTACTACAAAAACATGGTATTTAAACTGATGTTATCTGAGAATATGGCCTATTAAGCGTAAAAAAATTATTAGTGTAAAAAAACAGTAATCTATACTAGTATCGTAATACAAAAAAATCTCTTTAAAAAAAGTAAAAAGTAAAAGAAATCGACGACTTTTTAGCAGGAAAATTTCAATCAACTTACTAGACACATCAGTTACCAATCTTGATTCAAGCTTGTAGTATTGTGCAATAATAAAGTTAAACTGAGTTGGTATGAGGTCGACAAAACTGTTAATGTCGTTGAAGGCTTTCACAGAATTCTGTGGGATGAGTTTCACCACCTGCGTCACCCATTCATTGGTCAGGAACACAAACACAACTGGAACCCTGTAATTATGGGGATAAAAATGTCACATACCAATAACGGAAACATTTTTAACAAAAAACTTCGTAGTTTATTAATTGACAGTGGAATGTATTCTGACAGCAGAAAACCCAATCAATTTGCAACATTTATGTGTAAGATAGATGTTAACATATGACGTCCTAATCCATGATGTGAATTTATGTGGGTACACCACCAACTCGGTGAAACAATGTTGTTCTGCAACAACTGCTTTTGAACAAATTTACAACATTATTATATATATATTATGTGTTCTGCTAACAAATTTTTTTAACATTACAAGAATTAGTTTTCTTTTGAAAAATGACGAAAAAGAGTCACGTTACAGTAATTTAAGAGATAGAAACTATGTTATTAGGCTAAAAAATTCACTTATAAAATAAAGAACTTTTTAGGATTTTTTTTAATTACCGACAAAATAACATTTTTTTAAGCACTGGAATGATGTAATAATTTTATTGATGTCAGAATTTTAATTTAGGATTTAAAAATACTATTCATAGAAAATGACTTAAGTTGCAATAATGAACGCCTCGTTTAGTACGTCACTGTAGGTAGGATCATATATTGTTTTAAACATCTTTTAGGAGCAGATTGCAGTTATAGAGAATGTACACTATCATTTAATTAAAGCTAAAATCTGATCAGTCAATTTTGAATCACAAATGATGATATCATTTTTTTCGGACAGAAAGACAATTGTTTATAAATTAATTGCATGTTAAAAATGGTCTGCTTTAAATAGATTCACACCCACATGACGTAAAGGATGCAATAAATTACACACAGAAGCATTGGTTTTTATGGATACTGAATTACATGAAAAATAGGTTAATCCTCTAAACAACAATAGGAGAAGCTCAACAGCAGATGGGAAGACAGGATTTACAGTAGATCACATATGTTTGGGAATGTGATCCAGTCTAAGTGCTTTTTAAAATTAACAACATTACTTCCTGAATGTACAACCTGCTTAAAGAAATAAAAATGGTGGCTATATAAAACCATTATATTTTTTAACAAAATAGCATATTAAACTTTTATACTTACTAGCTGATCTATATTGCTGTTGTACCAATACAACACAATTGATATATTTTTATATTATTAGTTTAACTGGAATATATTTTACTTACGCAATAAACGCAGTGATTATAAAGAGACTGACACCAAAGCAGTATTTCCATTTGCTTTGCACACGCCCCTTCGATTGGGTCATTTCCCCACCACAGTTGTCACAACATGTCCGACAGCAGCACATTATGCTGCCGACAAGGGGAACGAAAATGATGAACAGGCACCCAGCCACAAAGCAAACCATGAATCCAACTTCAAAGGAGGCAAGCTAATAAAGAGTAAATGTTGTTATTGTTAATACTTTAAAGAGTATTAGTCAACATAAAGCTTAATTGTCATAATGAAGGGTGGAAATGGTCATGATATTACGATCACTAATCAATCACTGCTATTACTGCAGTTCGACTGTATTAATCTAAAAACTTTTATTAAAAGCATAAAAAACGTGTTACACTAGCGCTAAAAGAGGAATAACTTGTAGTTTTGCTATAGGTAATCGAGTGCATCATAACAGTAATTAAAATATGGATGTTATCATATCAGTTAATACTCTTATTAGGTTCTATTTTGTATTCCAATTTGTGAGACAACAGCATTGATTATAACACTGTGATCATTAGAATACCTCATACATACACCTGCGTGGTCAGACCCTTATTTTACAAGGTGTATTTAGCCAACTACAATAGAAAAAATTTGGGAAAAACACTTTGAAAGTTAATATGTTACTATACCAGAATAGCACAATTCCTAGTAATCCAAATTTATTAAAAAAATTCTGTGCGTTACAAACAAAGCAAATATTTGAACATTACTTTTCAAGCTCTAGTACACAGTGAGCTAGAAAGAAAATATATTGGCGCCGGCCAATTTAGACATTGGTTAATGAACAAGATAAAACTTGACACTCTCTAACGTGGCAGTATATTGTTGAGGAAGGAAACTCCCCTTTTTATGAAACTTAACATGTTCCTGGAAGATTATTTTGAATCCATGAACTGGTAATCCTAGGTATTTACCAGTACCAGTATCAGACCAACAAATGTAATACCGGATCATAAATAAACTAATGTTAAACATTTACTTACACTTGATTGCAATGTACATAGCTACTTCAATATTAATATTTATGCATATATTTAATAAACTTAGTTTTATATGTCCGGTATCATGTAAAATAAAAAATTAAGTTACTATGTAATATAAGCATTTTACAACACAACATACACAGATAGCACAATATGAATCATAACAAAAATGATAAATTGCTAAACTTTGTTATTTCCACACACATATTAATACTAAATTGGACGACATGCATGAATAATATAATGTACACATCTATACAGATTTTATGTAGCACAACAGTTAAATGGCTATTAAATGAAAAATATTTTTATGATGAAATAGGAAAAACAACATCAAAAACTTTTTTATATTACCTTATACCCGATAAATAGGCGTCCAGGTAAAGACTTAAACAAAATTGTAATTTAGAACCTCAGAGAGCCTATATATTATTTTAAACCTAAATGTTTCAAAATAGGAAGGGTAAGGTACAATAAGACGCTTAAGATGTAGCACATTGGTTGTTCCACATTCAATAAAGCACAAATATTTATTTATATTTGAATAAACTGGATTATTGAAACCATAAAAAACAGTCAATCAAATC
The DNA here is from genome assembly GCA_000149265.1 of Ciona savignyi. Taxonomy (NCBI): domain Eukaryota; kingdom Metazoa; phylum Chordata; class Ascidiacea; order Phlebobranchia; family Cionidae; genus Ciona; species Ciona savignyi. Next base: position 134,171 of record CH002822.1, on the reverse strand, counting down.
TTGATTTATGACATTGGAAGTCCGGGCCTTTTTTACTAAATTGGTAATTACAAATAAACAAAATTAAATTAGGTTGTTAGATAAAGGTGCAGGCTACATTTATTATAAAATTAGTAAACAAAATATCAATTAAAGTATCTTACTGTTTGCCAATTTTTCAACAATTCCGATAAGAAATCATTGTTAGATGAGGTTATGAGAGTGTAGATAAACTCTGAAATATGTTAAAAACATAAATTTTAGAAATACTACCGGTATACTAGTGTATTGTTAAATATGTCATTACAATGTACCTATCCATATAGTTTTACCAGTGCGTAAAATAAGTAAGCTTTTAAAATATAAATTTCATGTCATTATAGCCTATTAAATTTCTGGTTGAATTGTGTTTAATACCCAATTATGTCAAGATCAATTAAATAATACTAGTACTGACATACAGTTTGGCCACATACAGTTTAGAACTGTAGTCAACTAACAGGGCTTTGATCTTTACATTAAGATTCCTTAATACAGCCTTTATGCTCTACTACGAATCTGCACTTGGAATGAGTCGATCTGACAATTAACTTTGTTACCCCTAAACAGTCTTTTAAAATATAAATTTATACTTTAATTTATCCAATGCAACTAACTATACACTATACATTGACAACTATTTTTACCATAACATGGTTAATTACCAGCAAACATTATATTTTCCTTATTTTTAAAAAATGTTTATTGGCTTTTAATTATTATATTTTACATTATATTCGTTACGATATTAAATGGATGTGTGGTTTCAATTGCAAATGGCGAAATCCATTTTAAAAATTTATGATTATTCGTGGGGGAAATCTGTACCGGTATGTTGGAAGATTTACTTATCTGGTGCTGACGGTTCAGTACCGGTAATTAATAAGTGTCTTAACCAAGGACACATACAACTGGTTGCAAGCTGTGTAGCAGAACATTATCATGATACTCGATGCAGTTATGGAAGATATATTTTAGTAAACAAGTAATTTGTCACTTTACACATATACCTTCAATGGCACTAAATGGTTGAAAGACCAAGTTTACAAATGAAGTTGTCATGATGTAAAGATGTTGTAATGAAGCAATGCTTACATCCACCGTCACATCATTGTAGGAGTTCTGTTCAATGATAAACACCATTATTTTTAAAAATTACTGACAACACCAGTAATAAGAAAAGAAAATTACTAATGTGATGGTAGAGTTGACTATACAAATCAATGTTTAACATAATCTAAGCGAAAATTTATGGAATGTGATTCAAATCAATAGAGAGAAAATAAGCATACGCAAGTAGATTTGGACACACAATTTTTATGATTTTCTTCAAAGTTATAGTTTATGTCATATTTGTATATTTAAACACAAAAAAGTCCATATTTTAATTATTGTAAATTTTGTTTTTTATATTTTAAACAAAACCGGTTTTATCACACAATTATTACTTCTGTTACTATGGTAATGCATGCACTGGAACTTTATCGTCTACTTACATCATTGGGAAGATCGGGAAAGCTAAGATTTGAAGTCATATTTTTACAATTCTGATTTCAAAACATTGGCAATAAAAAATAAAAAATAAACTTATTTTATGTCCACTTAATATAAAACTATTATCAGTATAAAAAATCTGAAAAGAAATATCACGTTAAAAGACAAACAGATTTCACTAACACGTGTTTTTCATTTGTAAACCCCACCAATGCAAATTAACGTAACGTTCAAATGTCTTCAAAGGAAAATAACAAATGCTCTGTCTTACAAAACTATTGTAGACCTTTCTCGTTTTTTAAAATTAGGCTTATTAAATAGCTAAATATAAACCATAGGCTCCATATCGTACAACAGAAATTATTATCCATAGTTACCCTGTCGTCAAATATGTCACCAAGGCAGTAATTAGCTGGCATGTCAACAGACTGCCTCTATTGACTAAAAATCATAAAAGAATGACGTACTTTATTTTACGTGAATAATGCGTCACCCGCAGAAATGCGTCATTGGAAATTTAGCGCAAAAAATGTATCTACTTTTAACCGGCAAGCTTATTTTGACCTAAGTACATTTACCTTAAGGGATCGTTTAATTACCCAGTAAACCACTAAACTAAGCATAACATGTTTTAGGCCTATTGTCATTTATTCAAAACGATTTTCCTGTATTCACTTCTATATTCTTTTCGCACATGTTCATTGCTTTGACGACGATTCATCAAAAAGATCCTGTTCACAAATGGCGAACACTACTAAAATATAAAATCGTAACTACATGTGAGGTGAAACTCAGAAACAATCTTGTCTGGCCTATACACCGTCCTGTCTCCCCTGTCCCGTTCTTCTGGCCGAAGAAAAAGAGAAGCGTTATTATATATATTTCATGGTTCACTGATCTAAGCGCTTTAGTGCCACCTCTTGGCCAGCTTCATCTTAGTGAAACAAACAGAACCTTGTATGCTTGTAATTAATATGGAGAAGGAAATTATATTTTTCCTCGCAAATAGAATAACAAAATAGACGTTATCGGACGGGATCTAGTCAGTTTACTTCACGTCCGCTTTCTATTGCGATGTATATGATTGAGGCGTTCCGTCAGTTTTCGTAGAATCTGTAAGTCCACCGTCCAGGTCTTCTAGGTGTCTTGCCCAAGGATACAGACGATTAGCTGGTGCCCGGTACTGAATCTGCAGCGATTTAGCTAAGACGACGTATTAACCCATGAAGCTATTCGGTCAGATTTACAGGAAACACAGTGGGTGTTATCATAATGGTAATCGTCAGATTACCACGTGCCAACCTTAGGTTACCAAAGGCATTGTAGTGTATTTACGACGACGTTGGTAATGTTTTATTGCAATCAATTACTCCACAAAATCCAACCGATGTTGCCTATCTATATTGCCCACTTTCTCAATTATTATCTTAAGATAGCAAGCAATTTATTTTGATCCAACCCCATTCCTTTTCGAAGTCGTGCATTAACAGCCTAAGCTATGTGGTCGATCTTGCAGACCAAATTTTAGTATTCGCGGCGTGTACGAATACTGTGTTACCTACAGGAAGATGATTGTCCAAACTTATATTTTAGAAATTTTTAAAAATGATATTAATTTTCAAAGTATATATGGAAAGTTAGATATTATATATGTTAATGGCTTTATAAATAGTGGGTACGTTTAAGTAAATTGTGTTTTATTAAAGAAATAACTCTTTTCTGTTTAATTTTCTGTCCATAACTTAAAGTCGTGTCTTATTTTTGCACAATTGCAAATTTCTTGGTTTGTACAGACTGCGTCGTAAATAGAAACGTTCTAATCCCGTCTGTTGAGGAAGTATTCCCAGCGGACTAACAGGAAAGACAGGATATTCAGCCTGTAAGTCAGGAAGTAAGCGTTACAATGACT
>CH002822.1:105523-130650 GCA_000149265.1 Ciona savignyi | reverse complement strand
TGACTGTACTGAAGCGTTGGATGGAGGTTTCTTATCACTAAAGTAATGTATTTGCTTGAGTTACTCTTAGCGACAAGGGTAAGTCATAAAGCGACTTTACTTGTTTGCCAAATAAATTTACAGCGTTAAGATTGCGTTGTAGCAAAGTATATAATCTTACTTTCTCAGCTTATATGTTTACTACATAACTGAGTCAGATATTGATATTTCCATGCATTGAAGGATAAGGTTTTTAATAGAAACATCTACTTAATGAATTATTCGCTGTTATGTGTCATATATAGCGTGGTATAATCGGTTAACATAATTATTTGTTATAGATTGTTTATTCAGTTTAGTGATGCAGTTCTACTTTATGTGCTTTGTGGTTGCGTGTTTTCGACTTCCACAAGTCGATGCGAGCAATGGTAATGATGATGGAATACACATTTTGCCATATGAAATAAGTACAGAAGATCTCATTACTGACTTCATGATTCCTAAAAAAATGCTTATTGTACAAAATGCCAGCAAAACCTGGCCTTTGTATAAGATGCTGCACAATTCAAAGAAACTGGAGGCCATAAAGGACGTAAAGATAAATACTTCAATGTTGCACCACAGTAACTATGCCCCGTTGGAGTCTACCTTTGGAAGTTTTGTGAAAAAAGACCTTCATGGCACATCATTTCAATACAATGTACTTTCGGGAGACGCTGCCATTTCAAGATCCCTCAGACTGCCGTGGATGATTTCTTCGTGCAAGCATTTTCAAGATGAGTTCGCAAATATCGGTGACGTCGACCTATATGGCAGCAAAACGAAGCGAAAAAGTTATTCCTCTCTTAACTGCAACAGTGTGTATTCAATCTCAGCTGTACTTTCAGGACGAATGACAATTCGAAAGATGGGAGACAAAACTCCATATGAATTAGTGAGGGGTGATATGCTGTTTGTTCCGAAAGGTGTTTGCTTTAACCCACTGAATGTTGGTGTGTATGTTACTGCAACGTTTACATGGAACTGGGAAGGTGATGATGTTTTAAAGGAGATGGCTAAAAATTGCCGACGACCATCACTGCTATCTGTCACAGGACAAACAGACACATTTTCGACAGACGTACAGAAGACCATCAAGAAAATACCTGATGTGCAATTGAGTTCAGGGTACATGATGCCACCAATTGGGCTTGGCACATCTCGCCTTTTTACCAAAACCTATGAAACTGTCAAAGCTGCGTTAAAGATGGGTTACAGAATGATTGATACTGCTCAAGTATACAGCGGAGATGAAGAGATGTTGAACTTTAAAGTCTCATCCGAGGAAGAAGTGGGAAGGGCCATAGCTGACAGTGGCGTACCAAGGTCCGAAATCTTCTTGGTAACAAAACTTAACCCAGATAAAATGGAAAGGGAAAATGCAATAAAAGAGGTATTTTTTGACTGTAATTGATTTATTAATTTTTTTGGTTAAATTAATTTTAAACACTTTTAAAGTGCATTTTTATTCACAGGTTGAAAAATCGTTAAAGAACCTGAAAACCGATTACGTTGATCTTCTTCTTATTCATGATTTCTATATGGCGCGAGCTTGTGGGCCTGATGAAGAGCACCTTCCTGAATGCCAAGCGAATCCATTCCTAGCGTGGAAAACACTGGAAGAGCTACAAGCTAAAGGAGTTGCAAAAAGCATCGGCGTGAGCAACATCTATGTAGATGATTTGCGGGACCTTATAAAGTTTGCACAAACACCGATTAGTGTGGTACAAAACTGGTTCGACCCGCTTCATCAAGAAATTGAAATAAGGGAAATCTGCAAAGAAAACAACATACGCTTTATGGGTTACAGGTAAGAAAGCTTTGGACAGGCTATATACTATTTTACCATCATACTTTAATACATTTTATTGCCATAGCACAACAATCACGTATAACAATATTTTTCAGTGCTTTGGGCTTCTTCTGGATTGATAAAACTCAAGGCATGGGCCTCGAGAAAAACCCTGTTCTCAAGCATGAAGTTATAATCGAGGGTTCAACAAGCCAAGACCTACCTGTAGCATCGGTGGTGCTACGATGGGCAATGGAACGAAATGTGACCGTGATGCCCTGCACTACTAACGTGGACCATCTCGAGCAGAATCTAAACAGTCGGCTGTACCCGATCCCGGATCGAGTATTGACTGCAATAGATAAATTAGACAACGAGATGGGAAATCCAGATGAAGAAGAAGTACAGGAAAACAACAACGGAAATTCGAAAGATGAATTATAACTGTTACATATTATATCTTTTCAGTGTTTGTAGACGATGAATTGTTGCCTTCCGCGATGTGTTGATGGTGATTTTCGTTGTGCCAAGATAAGATGACTTTCATTGTGCCATGATTTCGATGTGCCATAATTTAATTGTGCAATAAATAAACCTAAAATGATATTAAGTTGTTTTATTATTTTTTTTGGTCATTTACTTTTGGTACCTTTATTAAACGCTGGCTTATATGAAGCATACCTAGAACTTAGCCGTCAAGCCGTAACCTATTTATTCACAAGCTGGCAAATATATTACCTAAACGGTTTTATTTTGCCTTGTTTAAGTCCTACGAAACTGCACAGCTAAACAATACAAACACACTGGTGCTTTTATTCGGTACATACAGTCTTTTTCACAAAATATCTGTATAGAGTAGTAATGTTGTATAACCTCGAAAATTGCAGAGGAAAGTTTCTTGACTTATATACCTCGAGCCCGCCATCGGGCTACCAAAGCAATTGCGGTGTTTGTATGTGATAGAGACATTTCATCATTTTTAGTAAAACGTATTACTTTAATAGGTGCAAATCAAAGATGTCAACTTGGTAAATACTTATTACATAATTTGAATTCTGCCAAAATTTCTTAATAATAGTTTAACAGTCATGCGTTTTTTTTTAGATAATACCATATGTGTATTTAACGTATTTACTGATGTAATATTGGCCGTTTTTTAACCTATTACTTATAACCAATGATCTCTTTTTCGACATAACTGATAATACTTCGAAAGTTTAACTTTATTAAATGTCTTTATGTATTCTTATGGAACATGACCACGAAATGCATGTAAGACCAAAATTACGTATGCACGTATTTTATTCAAATAGAATAAGATCCATAAAACAGACATAATACATTCAAAACCAGATAATTACATTTAACTATTAATTTAACACGTAGGCTCGAAGACATCAAAATGAATTAAATAAAGGTAGGATTGGGATATTAAAGAAAGCCTGCAGTAATCCCATATTATAAAAATGCTGTCAGAATGCTTTCCATACTTGCAATTACGTTTTATAATACAAAAGTTCGAACGTTTCGTCTCATCAATTCGAAATTAAAATTTTAATGTATACTTTGTATATACTTACAATTAACGTATCACTTTTCAAATACCAAAAACGTGCGGATTTGGCAGTTTTAGACACAATTTGTCATTCGAACTTGGAGGCAACATATTAAATAAAAAATTAAAAAATGCGTCTACACATCTGAAACTTTATTGTAGATAATTATACAGTGGATGATTGGATTTAAGAGGTCCCTGGTTACCATACTCGACAAATATCGTTAGGGTACATTTCGTCTACGCCCTTTTGACAATTGAACGCATCTCCGAATTCAGGGAAATTTTGGCTTGGTACTAAAACCCTTTAAAATGGAAAAATCGTTTAAAAATATGGTGAAAATATTTAAGAGAATATCCGTTTACCTGAATTTTCCGGGGCTGTGGCTGTCGGTAGTAATCAGTCTAACTGCATATGCTTCTTTATAAGTTCCACACCATACCTTAAAAATTTAAATTAAAATACAAATACCATTTCAAGCAAAATTTGCTATGTACAAATATGTATGCATACTAACTAGCTTACTATGAAATGTAAGCACCTGTGAATATCCAATGAAGAACAACTGGTCGTGAGTAAACTCTCCGAGACCCGGTAAACGAAGGTCGCCTTCAGGGTGCGCGAGTTGCCATCTCTTGTAAGCCTGTAACAAACGTCTCCATTACTTTGGAATTATTGAGTCATTTAACTCGTGGGCTTTTTAAGTTCCATAAAATAATAAATATAATTAGATTCTTGTACTTACGTCATAGGCCTCTCGTATTCCACCGTTGTCGGCTATGTTCTCCCCCAAAGTATTTTCGCCATTAAGCTGTAAACAAAACCAAATAAAACACCTTATCCCTTGCTCACATCTATGTTATTTTACTGCTGCAGAAAATTACATACGTTAAGTCCGCCTGCTGTGTCCCACGTAATACTGGAATACTGGTCAATCATGCACTGAGCACGAACATCAAAGTTTTGTTTGGACGAATTACTCCACCAGTTATTAAGGTTTCCGTAACCGTCAAACTGAGCCCCGCTGTCATCAAAACCATGGGTAATCTAATGTGGAATATATAAAATGAGAAATTATTGCAAATGGCTATGATATACATTGCTTAAAGTAACAAACCTCGTGTCCTATGACCATTCCAATCGCGCCATAGTTCATGGAGAACGGCTGACCGGCATCGTAAAACGGAGGCTGGAGAATTCCTGCTGGAAAAACGATCTGGTTTCGACTGGGAGAATAGAAGGCGTTCACTATAGCTGGAGCGGTGATCCACCTGAAAATCGGATAAAACGATTAAACCGAGATGACGGATTACGTCGTTTATTTTGCACTTTTTCTTATTAATGTCAATTATTATTGTTTTATAGATAACAAGGTCGATGTGATGTGACTCGCAATTTCAGTTTCTACGTAACATCATTTCACCAAATACAAAAATATTTGCCAATCTGCAAAATGATTTTCACTTTGTACATCTATTTTACGTTTAGGTAACCTTTTTGCCGACTGTAAAGTTTTTTACAGCATTTTATATATACACATTTGTCAAGGGGACTTAGAATTGCATATTTAAACGTAATAAACTGCTGCAGTTAATTTTAAACTTACTCCTCAAAGTCAACAGGTTTTCTCAGTTTCTCATAGCTGGTTTTACTGTCCAACTCATAAAGGTGCTGAATGTTAGAAAAGTAAGCGCCGACATCCACCATTACATCCTTATAGTCATCATCCATTTTTGGGTCATTTATGTCGGTGATATAATCGGGATATCCGATTATGGGGTTAATTAAGTTTGCTTTATCTTCAGCATTCGCTTTTGTGGGATCGTCCATCCAGTCGTTGCTTGGCAAAAAACCCTTAAAAGCGCTCCGAATATCCTCAACCATTTGAACAGTCTGCAATACAAACGCAACTTTACTTTGTGATTAAGTTGCATATAGAAAAGGTAATTGGTGTGGTACACCAGTATATACATTTTCTTTAAGCTATCGTCGCTTACAATATCACTACAGGCAGATCAGAAAAACCCTTGCGCAGCCATCGCTTCCTTTATTTATTTATTGATATCTGTACTTGTCTCAGATTAGAAATATATTGTATTTAATAAAGAGGTTTTCGCGGATTTCATTTATCAGGTGGGTAAAATTGTGAAGGTCGCGCGAAAGTGGCTGTATGATAATGCTTATTGTAAGAATGCATTATCGAAGGTTGTAATCGTTAATGCGAATGGAGAATACTCAAGAGGCCGTATGACTTACATTATATATATACATCACACAGACAAACGATTCATCTTTGAATTTTTAATCATTTAACACATTATAGTAATGCAAATTGTGATTTAAGTCTGGGTGTTGCATAATGTAAACATGTAACAAATATTATACTTAACTTAACAAATAGTATAATTTTCCCTAGACCTTGAAATTGTTATGCTACTAGAAGCGTCAAACTTAATGAATAGGTGCTCAAGAGGCAAAATGTATAAAATTTGAGCATTCCGTTTTTGATTTCAACATTTCAAGGTTTTGTTTGGTATTTACTCCAGTGATCAGTAGCGTTGGAAATAAATACATTATACTCACTGCATTTTTATTCTCTGCGGGGAAACTATCCTGGACAAATAAAGATCCGACAGGCATAGGGAAGTTGCTATTTGTCGTGTCTGAGCAAGTCCTCCACCTTGCTTGTTCTGAAGTAGTTCCAGATGTTGCTTCTGTATAAGGCGCTCTGGTAGCTCTGAGATCTGCGCCCATGTAGCTTGTTCGATCCTTTACGACTCTCCACACAAGGTAGTTTTGAAGAAGTCTGTAAGATAATTTATTATAAGGGACAAGGAAATATTGAGCATGTTGAATGTTCCCTTTGACCATTGAGACGAGCCTAAATATAGTTGACTCACATAGCATATACTTACTCATATCTTCTTCCAATGATGTTTGAAATATTCTTTAGGAACTCAGTTGCATAGACTACCACGTTTTCCGTTTCCAAAATATCAATGCTTGCAACATTCAACGCTGAGTCCAGGTAAATCTGCCAATCTATATCACCACCCGTTGTGGTTTGTAACTCTTTAACGGTCATTTTTTTGTAAAGAGCTTCACTGTCCCGACGCTCGCTGTCTGGAGCCATCGAGTTTGCCAAGGTGATTTCGAAATCGACAATCTAAAAATGAGAAATTCTTAATATGCTGTAGATAATAATATGTTTTTGACTTAGTTAAAAATATGTGGTCATATGTGCTTTACTTTTTAACGATGCATCCTATTTATGTTGTTCTGATCTTTCGAATAATAAATGATAAAAGACGGCAGACATTCATACCTCCTCCACTACTGCCGCAATCGCTGTCGCATCGGCGGTCGCCCCGGCTATCGCTGTCATCATGTCAGTCATATATTGTTTATACGCTGGAGCTGTGGCTGTGAACTTTTGTGCATCCAAGTAATAATCTCGGTTCGGCATTCCCAAGCTAGGTTGGTCCAGCTGTGGGTTTTAAATGCATTTGTAGACTGAGAACTTGCACTGCTTAATGGAAAGAAAATGTATATGACACAAAGCTTGTTCTAAAGTATAATGGCCGCAATTTGAAAATTGTTAAATTCATTTTTTGTATAATACAATAGTAAAACATTAATTTAAAAAATATAAAATATAATATTGCGGTAAATTTATTTTATACTTAATAGTAAAACGCTTTAGAGTCCGATCAAATCGGTGCAGATAAACCTATTCAATTTGGTCAAACCAAAAAAAAACAGTTGTAACTGCAAGGCTCGTAAGCATAATTTGATTAATAAGGAAATTACGATTTGTTTTGTGGGTCAATATTAGGTCACAAACCAGCAAGAATACGATGGAAGGGTCAGATTAATGATTAAAGCGGCTCTAAATTCCAAACCAACAAAGTTGGAATGTTTGTATTGAATGTTTGCGGTTGTTCAATGATCGTTCATCACAATCACGGTAAACAAACCGGTAACCAGTTGTGTAATTGGCGAAGCCCACAGTGGCATTTGACATCAATTTTTGGGTTAGCATATTCGGGGTTGAGTGTCTATGTCGCAATGACTATAAATTCTTTCGGTAAAAGTATGAACGTTTTAGTTGTTGTTACAACTTTCCTTTATTTACGGTGAACCAGCAGTCACAACAACTGAAATGTTTGTCTTATTTCTTTGTAAGTCGGTAATTTTTTTATTAAAATCTTATTTTTCATTTTTTTCGTGAGATTTTAATTGTTAACTTAACATGTGAATTGGCATCCTTATACGTATACGCGATATAGTGGTGATGCAAATAAATTGCACATTAGGGAAACAATAAAGCTTGCTAAATGTAGTCAGATCGCTATCTAAGGTCAAAGGTTAAGCAATCTGATGATACTAAAGCAATTAGCCGATACCCGTTAAACATCGCAGAATAACACAAATATTTGATTTTCTAATTTTCAGTAATGATTTATTGGTTTAATATCGTAGATCGGCGATTGAGAAGGGACCTTTACACTTTTTCAATAAATCTGTTTCATCATCCTAGAAATTCTTTTCATACGGTAAAACCGTTGACGAATGTTTGAACGGGCAAGTGTTTGTTAATTTAAAAAAAAAAATCGTTCATATTTAGTTGGTTTACTTTTTTTAATAAGTTTTTCAAAGGATAAGTTTTTCGAATTTCATTTACCTGAATTATATTTTCTGTAGATATTTTGTCATCCGCACTGACCCACATTGATACTACAGCGTATGTTCCATAGATGGAGTTGAACTTTGCCAACGTTTCACTAAGCTTAAATGTTGATTGATCAAAGGCGTTGCCTATAACCGGCCACCCTCCCATTTGGGCGATTAAATTTGAAACAGGAGTTGATCCTAAAGCATCAATTGCAGCTGAAAATATATTTAGTTATATTTATGCACATAATGCTCGACTGGTAATATCTGTATATAAGTACCATTTAAGTAATAATTTTAAGATTAAAAAAACGAAATATTGTGCTAAAACAACGATTAGCAAACTCGAAACTTACCAGTATCCATACAGGATGAGTAAAAATTTTTGGCTTTTCTAATAGACTCTCGTTCACTTATGGCAATTGGCTTCTCCAACACCCCTGTAAAATTTGTATTACTGAACCAATTATTATTATGTTTAATATTAAAATGCACAATGAGGTAAACAATAAGATATAGTATTGTAAAAAAGAGAGCTCTAGAAATTTCAATTACCACAAGATTTGCGCTATTCCTGGAACTGCTCACATAATATATATTTAACAATATATTTTTTGTCGCGACTTGCATTTAATCCCACATCACATACTTTCTATTGTGAAGCGTTTGACCAACATGTTACTATTTTTAGTTGTTGTTTGCAGTGTTCTGTCGTCCCAGTTAGTAATTCAAAGGCAAAATTATTTAAAAAAAATGTGAAACAAGTTTAACAAAATATCGTCGGAAATTTAACAATTTAACGAATCAAAGGCTTAGCTTTAATTTGCGGATTTTCCTGATCGCTAAGAGCGTAGGCGGTTTGCGGTGTAATCTAAACCAACTGCGTCAATTTTCTTGAGCAATAGTCCCTGCTCCTGAATCCAATGGATTAATGGGTTATACTAAAACTGAAGGAACGCTGTAACTATATACAAAACTATGCAATCTACGTTAACCTGATAGTGTGTGCGAGGTAATTTGGCAATTTTCCGTGTGATAACGACCCTTTTGTTATCTTTACAGTTATTAATTATCTTTAGGCATTTTTTTATTATTATAATTATAACCGTCAATGCGCATATATTTGAAAACGTCATTATGCCGAGCTTCTCTGTTTACAATTTGGAAGACGAAGTTAGTCGGGAATTGAGTGGTTGAACGGTTGCGTGGCCCATTGAGTGCAACCGAATTGTAACTACCAATTAAACACGGTGATTAACCATTGTGGGTTCGAAAAGCGGTGTGAATCTGTGATCGGAAAATGCTTACTCTTCAAGACCTTTGACACGTCCTCTCTTAGTCCATTAAATGTCGATACAGAAGATTGGTCGTCTGCAATAATGTGGTCTTGGTTCCATGTCCCACAAGCATATTCAAAGAAATCTGTACACGGATCCGCGGCCACGTTCATAGCCCCCACAATTCGTGCAGCTGAAACGAAGTGAATATAAAAAACAATTATTGGCTAGGATATCCATGTTTAGCCCTGTGAATGGAAAAAACCAAGGGTATGAACATACGGGTATTCGTCAGATCACCTCGCCTCCACCGTCGGGTTACCGGAGCTATTGCAGTGTGTTGAGTATGATAGACATGTTTCTCTAATTCGGTAGAACTTACTAATCCGCTGGGTTTAGGCAATGTTAATTTGCCTTGTCCAAGGAGACAATCGACCAATTATCGACCAGTTTGCAACCTTTCAGTTGAAAGGGGTCGCACTAAACCACCAGACTAATCGGTTGGACAAGTTCTTGAAATAAGTTAAATCAACCTGACTTGGAGTTACTATATTTTTAGATCATAAGGTGGGTTAGATACAATACGAAATCAAATAATTGAATCTAATACATGTGGCACAAGATGTCAATCGCCGGTTTATTAGACGTTAATTAAATTACGAGTACGAACATGAGCATTGGCAGGGTAATACTGCATTGCATTAATTATGCCCATGGGCCCTGGGTGACGAAAGTTGTTACGAATACATTTGAACTTGGCACAACAATTTCTATTCTCAGGAATTCTAAAAAGCACACTATGTGCCACATCTAAATTGTCGGGATCGCTTTTAGTTTTCTTTATCTTTGGCCTTTACGAATCAATTAAAATTGTAATTTCTATAATGATTTTATTATTATCTGATTTTGTTGCTTTATGGAACGTTTTTAAATAAGTATATAAGTAAAACTTTTGTTATTGTATACCGCCAAGTTTTTGTTATTGTAAGTGACTTATATTATTTTTTTTCAATAATAACCAGATAGTTTTCGGCACAGATGCTTTTGAAAACAAGTAAACAAACAAAACCTTGTATAAAGTGTTCGTACAAACGGTGCGTTATCATAAACCCAGGCTGTAAAACTTTACGATACAATTGTTACTAAAATTGGCAAACAAAGCACGCGTCGCTATTATTTGAAAAACAAATTTAAAATGTTTAAGTAACTTGTTTCGAAATAAATGAAAACTTCGAAATAAATAAAACTGACCAGCGGTAACACACTCGTCCGTCTCGCAAATTGTTGGTACTGTAGAAGCGATAGTCGTTGTGGTTTTCGGAGGGACTGTCGTTGTGACCACCTCTGTAAAAGAAAACCAAATATTTTTCATGCACAATACTCTTAGGTCATATTTTTAGGGAGATTATCAAGCACTAATTTTTAACATGGAAACTAAAAAAAAGAAGAATACCCTTTATCATGAGAAAATAAATAAAAAATGGGTGAACATAAATTTTTAATTAAAAAACTTGAATTTTTAAACTTGAAAAATATTTAGTATGATAGCGATGTGGATAAACAGGAAACTTACCCGATTTATTATTTCCTACGCTGGTTCCATACAGCACAGCCAGGACTATTGTCGCAATAGTCATCAAAAGGGCAACGATTCCTAAAACTATAAGCCATTTGCTATTTTTCTTCGGGGTTTTCTGATAAACATCTAATTGTTCACGACTTTCGCCTGCCATTTTACTTGTTTGTGGTACAATTCTCTCTTGCTACCTTTGCTACCTTGGCGCAATCGCTGCTTATAAAGGCTGGCTTTGTCACAGGTTGCGTAAATCAAACGAGCCAAGTATGTGCGCAAACAACGTCGTTTATTCGGGATATTGCAATCGCCCATGATTGTACTGTGTACCGATTAGCACGAGTTATTTACGAAAAAAAGTCAGCTCGAGCATCCACACGTGATCCGGTACTGACGTCAAGACAATCTATCTTTATCTCAGTGTCACCGAACATCATTGAAATACGAAGTTCCCGTCGCGACATTACGGATGTAGTTTTCGGTAGCTGTATCCGTAAGGTGGCGCATTTCGTCACGTTCTCCTCATCTATAAAACGCACATCGCGTCGAGGGCTGCTGTAAAAGTTTATTACGATTTCTGATTGGTCTGGACGCACTGGGGCGTAACTGCGCTGAACCACGTCACCGAGGGCAACAGCGTCACCGCCTCTGACGTAGGCATCGAATACATCTTTGCACCAAATGGAGGAGCCGCGAATTAACTTCTTCGTTGCAGGATGAATCGAAGTAATGTATTTATTAAGTATTCCTGTGAGAAAATTCATTTAAAATCGTTTTACGTACGTGAATAGAAAAACAAAAAAACAAAATTAACACTGTATATTTGAATCCTTACCGACTCCATACGTCATGTGACTTGTACGCATGCGCACAGCAGTCGGGTCGAGGCCGAAGAGGACTGCTCCTTTAAGTATAGTGAGACTTGCATCCGAGGGTATGATCACTCTCACGTGCTCAGCCACCGAGAATCGGATCGCCTTTTGCAACATCCGGGACTCAGCGAATCCTCCGACAAGGAAGAGGTGAGAGATGCGATCGTTCATGTGAGAGGACACGTGGGCTGCAATCGCTTCCAGAGTTGGAGTAAATAGATCCCGCATCATAGCAGAAGAGATTCGCACCATTCCCTTCGATTATAAAGCAAATTAAATGAAGGTTTAGATGGAACATTGAATATATATATATATATATATATATATATATATATATATATATATATATATATATATATATATATATATAATGTGTGCTAGTATAACTTTTTAAGAAAACTTTTTATTTAAATTATTATCAAGATTTTAGGGTCATAAGTGACTAAGTCATACTTTTATAGTGTTTTGAATAAAATGTCGGCCACCGTTTTCATTATTATCAATTCAGGTTTCGAATAAGGGGTCCTATTTAAAGCGGTTCAATTTGATGGTATTTTTTGTGTTCTGACTGCGGTACTAACCTGAGGAGACCATTTAATATTTTGGTCCGATAAATTCCTGAGGGCGGTTTCGACGGTGAATCCCCTTACTTTGCGATGTAGGTCGATGAAAGAAAAGGGGAGGGCGACGTTAAGTGGTGAAACACGATCGGGACAAGTCGACCTTTTCCTTGACTCCCATGCAATCATCAAGTCAACCTTAAACGGGAGCATGTTACTGGCTAACTAAGTATCAGTCAATGGATTTCGAACACCAAAAAGGGGGCTTCTTAAACGGTGGGCTATGGTGCAATTTGAAGTGAGCCGTACAGATTATTGTGAAGTTGCATAATTGGTATCAAGTAGATCAGCGTAATACAAACGAAGAGAATCTATTTGTATATTGATTCAATAAAAATAAATTGGCCGAAACTTAAACGGGTAAGTCTAGAAAGTTAGTCAAAACTCTAAAGTTTAAGAACGTCAATGGACCAACGAACCTCGTACTCATATTCTTATTTTCGTTCTTTTTAATCGGCTTACCCATCCTATCGGCCGCTTTCTTTGAAAATTCTCAACAAACTTGGCTCCGAATATTTTCCGCAGAAGATTCTCGAACTGCTGGTCCACCGCGACGCTGCCCATGACGTCACCGCTCGCCGCTTCGACCTCCTTCAGACCTCCGCCGCCCAGGACCTCGTGGATGGTGACGTCAACAGTTCCTCCTCCGCAATCCACCACCATGTACTGACTTCCGACTGTCAACGAGTCCTCCACAGTCATGTCGTCGCTGGAAGTGCTAGAAAGTTGCGAATACCTCACCTTTCGACAGAATATCGAAGCCGCTTCGGGCTCAAGCGCAATCACCAGTTGCTCGGGAAAGCTTTCAGAAGCTAACCCGGCCTGCATTAACAAAGTTACAGCGTGGTTAGGCTTTGAAAAATATGCCGACCTTATTTTAATCTTTTTTTTTTAAATCTTTATCTCTTTTAAGATGAAAAAAGTTTTTACTTTCTTTAAAGTTGTGGATATTTGTCTTGAAATTTGAGTAAAGGTGATAGGTATTAACCTCATTTAACATATCAGCCTTGCCTGGTAAGCGGCTTGTCTCATAAATTGCTTCGCTTGAGGGCGCCAGATAGCAGGTACAGTCACAACCCAGCGCACATCCGTTATTTTCATATTTGTTCCCAGTTCGTCCGTTAGCTCCTGTAGGCAATGAGCAAATTTTAACAAAATTATTTTCTTGATTTATAGAAAAAATATTTACCCATCTACTTATTAAGCAGATGAAGACAAAAAAGTCGTTTTAACTCCCCTTATATAAAAATTACGATTTGATTTTAGGTTGGCGAGTTAAAAAAAACATTGCGATGACTTGCCCTATGCAATATCACGATACTCCACAGCACAGCCAGTGAAAAGTTCACATTTCCGTTACGTCATTTTCCATCGAGAAATGCGTTTAGACATTCTAAGTTATGTAGTCGTCAATTTCTTTCTATCGTTAGATAGACAATTTATGCTCTAATATGACCAGAGAAGGGAAACTTTTGTGATTTGATACGCTGAGTCATAAGTTAACCTGTTCATGGCGGTTTAAAAGGGGCCATTTCATATAATGAGCCATTTCGACGTCCCTGTAGCACGAACGTCGTAATCGTTTTGTGACGTCAACATTTCTACTCTAGGTCGTAAGTAAACACGCCTAAATACGTTAACATTACCTGCAGGGCGTGGTCTTTAAAAAACCTCAGCGCGTGAGAGAAGACTTGCAGTGCAGGTACGAATCTACCGTTGGCTGATTCGAGTTGCGTGAGCTTGTTCAGGTTCTATGGAATTTAAAGAGTATAACAGTAGCCATAATTTTGTGTTTAAATATACGGGTTCAGTCAGATTCTCAATAAGAAAGTATAACGCGCATGGGGGCTTGTTTGCCGTGTGCTGTTTTATAAACCTTTTGTAGGATCATGTTACGAAGATAAAGGTTACCGACGTACTGCCGTGAGTGTATTCCAAGTATCTTATATCTACACATGACACATGTACCTGGTCGCTGTGCAGTGTCATTTTAAATCGATCAAGAAAAATCCATTTTTTCGCTTCGTTCGCGTCCAGATCGTGATAAAAGTCGCGAGCCTCGAAACCAAAGGAATGAAATTCTCCCTACAAGTGTAGTATATAGATAATCGCAAAATGGAATTACTAAATACTATAATTCGGAATAATTAGCTCTTACGGATGGTCGAAGCAAAACGATTGTTGGCGTTTTCTGATTGGACACCCCGGGGTCACCGCCCGTCCATTTGCGCATCAGATGGACAGCATCTGGCTGCTGGACGAAGCTGAACGCGTACCCACTGCGTCATAATAAGCATAATTACCACATTGACGTTGTACATAAATCGTGATGGACTGAAACGAGACCTACCTGTACGTAGTACCGAAGTCAATTGCGACGACAACGAAATGCGGTGGTCGTGGAGTCGACATGAACCTGCGAATTTCTTTTATAAACACAAATCTAAAAACGTATTTCATCTTTAAATTTAGTACAGTGGTTAAGCGCGTTACTTGTGGCGACAAATTTAGACAAAACATAACGAAATGGTATATGCTTTTTGTACTCAAGCATTGCGGGTATACAATTAAAATTTTAAAAGAATTTTAGAATAAAGTAAAAGTCGAACAAACAAATTACCCAGAAGATAACGACGATCTCGATGTACAAAGAGACGCGTTGTCTTCTGGCGGTGATGTCACCGTTACATCATCCAAATATGACGTCATATTTCTGAGCGACCCTCTGTCATGCGCCACAACTTCTTCAGAGGCAATCGTTTTCTGCCTTTTGCTTATATCTGAGTCAATAATAATTTATAATGTTAAAATTTGACCAAAAAACAATTAGAAGTTTGAGGCTTAAAAAGGCAGATAAAATATTTTTTTACTCCATATATATTTCTGGACTACAACTTGTGTTACACTACAATAACTGCTTTGGTCAAAACAAACAAGGCCGCGGTGAGATTAAAGTGCGGAGTTGACTGACCTTAGTGTTGAATAACATCGTTGTGGGCAAGTAAGAGGCGCCTAGCAGTGTGAAAATAAGAGAAACAGATAGGAAATGACAATACGATGACATGAAACAGACATAAATCGCAATCACAACATCTGTAGTTACAGAACAGCAGTCCCCCTTAAGGTCTTGTGTCGCCAGAAGGAATCCTACGTTCGCCAGGAATCCGCGACAAGGAATGGACCCCCTACATATTACCATAGATCGCCAATACATAAGACACACGCAATACACAATGAGGTCATGGGAAACAATGCACACAAAGGACAAACGTGACACACGATCGGCGAGGCTATGCTGGGTGAAATGTGATAGTCGATATATCTCGTTCGGCGTTCAATTTTGAAATATGTTAATAACAAAACTATTTCTAATAAGATACGTTCCCGCGAGTATTGTATATTGATTGCGTTTTCAGAATGCTTATTCAAACTTGCTCGCGTGACAGCGCATATCATTGACCAACATAAATTTATCTTCTGACGTAATCTCCTACAAACGTTACCCTTTTAAAGGGAATTAAACTGGGTTCTTAAAAATCACCGGAGTAAATCCGACGTTAACGGCGTTTAATTGATAGCGTATATACGTGTTTGTAAAAACTAATAGCGAAAAATAAACCGAATTCTAATTAATTATTTAAACGTGTCACGTTATCGGATACTGGTTAGCAATGTTCGTGTCGCAAAGTTAGTGTAAAAATATCTCCGGAGTCGTGTTCTTTCACGACAAGTAGATAGTTGCTTATCTTTTCCAATTACAGGCGCCTTTGGCGTGGTATTTTCATTAAAGCACAATTAGAAATTCCATGTCATCACCAATACCAAAATGGATGGTAAATGTTGTGGAATTGTAACAACAATCACTGGTAAACGTTGCCCTTACTTGGTTTTTGCATCGTCTTCAGTTTGCCACGGATGTAATTCCCGATGAAACTGGATTCTTCTGGAAGTCTGGGGTGAAAATTTGCCATCACTTTTAAAAGAAATGGTAGATATAGCTAATGCACAATCTCTGACAGTTTGGTAGCCATACCCGCTATTAATTGAATTTTGTTTATAGAACAACATAGAGCTGCAGCATATGTTTATACTGGTAACAATTACTGCTATACTGCATTGGTTATTGCGAGTATATATCCAACAACCCATATATAATCGGTATTGGTGTCCATTTTATAAGCTCCGATTAATACTCGCCTTCTGGAAACCCTTTTCGTGCGCACTTTCGGTTCCTCTGCGACATCGCAAAGTGACGTATTTTTGGGCGTCATGAGCAAATCTTCCACGTCATCAAGAGAGTCGTCCTTGCGGTGAATCACCGTCGCCTCTGAAGAAGAGTTATTGCTGTCCAAGATCTGATCATCGTCTTCGTCAAAAACATTGGGTGATTCTGTTAGAGTGCACGGGTCTTCCTCCGCCTCGTACAACGTCGACAAACTCTCGTCTAAAAAACAAGCCAGATTCAGAACGGAAAACACCCGGTCCATACGTCAAGGTGATTAAAAGATTCACAGAATTCGCTCTTTTAGTCAACAGCTAATCACGATATGTATACATGTAGTACACAGTTTAAATAGACAGTACATGCACTACACTGACCATCATCACTGCTTTCCGTGCTCGTCTCGCTTGCTCCGGTGGCAACCGGTACAATCCTTGTGGCGACGTCACAACCTGGAGGGGCCGGAACAACAGATATTCTGCCTTGTCTTGGCGATCTATAATAATACCAAATATTTTATGTATTCAGGCGTCCAATATAACACATCTATAACATATACGTCTTATATGCTTATTAGAACTACCTTGGTATTACAGCCCACTGCTTCAACATTGTATAGTTCCTGAAGGCTTAACTTGGTATGATCGATTCCAGGTTTACGCTGGTCATAATCCACATGATTTCAATAGATCGGTATCACGTTTCTACAGGTTTGGCACGTGACTTCTCAAAAGGTGTAAATTCCACTGACACAACTATCTATTGTCGATTAATCAAGTCAATTGTCCACATATAGTGTCGCAATTCGATAAAATATGCACGGGAGAATGTGTGGGCACAAAAATGATGGTACATAATGTAATATCAATATGTCTACAGGGATATGCTGTTTTCTAACGGGTAAACCAAAAAGCAGCGGGAATAATAAAGTTTATATATAAAGTCATCGGCCGAAAGGTCCTGAAACAAAATTAAAGAATTAATAAAACGCTAAATCGACTTCCAACTCATATTAACCAAAACAACCTCTAAGTCATAATTACCATTATTGACCGTATCAACTATCCATCGTGTTTTGACGGTGATTCTTTACGCGGTACATGATGACGTCACGTGAAACGTAAGGCTCTAATTTGCGAGTGAATTTCAGCCCTGGGGAAATGCAGCGTAGCTTCATTAATGTACAGCAACCAAGATAGTATGTCTACGATGTCGCGCCGTGTATATAAGCAAAACGCGACTGTCATGAATGTATTTAGCCGATGCTTTGGGTTCGTACAGACCTGATTAGGCTATAAGCGATCAGTGTAGTTTCGTTAAACCAATGTAATTTACATAAAACGCCACACAAGACTATGGCATAGTTTTTTTTTATTCAGTTCGAATAAAAAGTTTTTGCTCAGTTATTATTAGTTTTTCTTAAATTATTACTTTGTTCATTTCAGAGCGAAAACTTAGGTCTCAGATCCCGTTTTAAGTTAAAGATGCTGAAACTAAGTATGGTTAATCTCAGTATATTGTTGCTCTTTCTCTTAAAAGGTAAGTTTTGTAACAGGGCTAAAACGCCAATGAATTATTGGAAAAGATATGAATGATATGATAAAACAAATTGAGCACAGTATATAAACAGCTTGAATTTGATAAGCGTTTTACAAAAAAAAATACCTTAGAAAACGAGGCTGAAGTAGTTAACCAAATGTATTTTGTTTGCCCGTGTGCCCCACAGCACAGGATTTACATAAGAGTAGCTAAAAAACTTACGGAAGACATATGTAACCAAGTCTGGCCAAATGGTTTAGTGGTCAGCGGGTGCCTTTCAGTCAAAGGGTAACAGGCACAAAAACTAGTCGCTAGCTAGTCGGCTGAGTCCTTACTTTCAGGAAAGGACCTAAACGGGTCTACCAACAACACCTCACCAGTAAGGCAGCTTGCGCCGAGTTCCTTCTGATGTGTTAAATTTGAAAGATGCACAAACCTTTTTTTAGAATACTTTGTTTTGGTAACTAGTATGTATTTCCAGACGCCTGGCTCGGATGCGCTAC
Organism: Ciona savignyi; assembly: GCA_000149265.1. Classification (NCBI taxonomy): domain Eukaryota; kingdom Metazoa; phylum Chordata; class Ascidiacea; order Phlebobranchia; family Cionidae; genus Ciona; species Ciona savignyi. Next base: position 112,004 of record CH002822.1, on the reverse strand, counting down.
GGTTGAAAGCAATATGAACTTGTGCGAGAATGAATGCCGAAGTGGGAACCCAAGAGCTCACAAAAAACTTTGCATTGAGAGTAATTGTTTACTCACGTCTTTAGTAAGTATAAGTGACAAATAACTTTGACCTAAAATTAGATTATAGTTGGCCCGGTGTGTTTGGAACTGGGTTGTAAAGGATATTTATGTTTATGCTCGCGAATGGGGTGAACACGCAAAGGGCGTTATTACTAGCGCAATCGTCAAATTACCTTGTCGCAGCAACTGCAGTGTGTTGTACATGATTCAGACGTTTTTTAATTTAGTAAAACACATCATAGATATTTTTCTGCGTGTAACCCTTCGACCGAAAGGCGACACACTTACCCACCAAGCTAATCGGCAGGGTTGCTTGTGTACGCTTAATCAACTTGGGCGTTTCTTGTCAAGTTTGTGCGCAATTATAGGTCCTAACAATTTTTCAACAGAGGGTACAGTGTAATAGGATTATTCTTGTGTTTATTTTAAACCAATATACATACAATTAAGTAACCACATAAACTTTTACCAACTTCCATGATTGGCTCAGTCACTGGGACCTTTTTTTTATAAGCGGTATGTGTATCGGTCGCGTTTACCAGCATTCGGCCACACGACCGTACACTTTTACCAACTTGGGTTTTTAATTTGTTTTATAGGAACACTGCGCTACGTTATACTTCTACAGAGCTCGATTTGGATTTATGTGTCATCGAATGAGTGATCCCGTCTGTGTTTTGAACGGAACAGAAATAATTCGTATGAATTCACGATGCGCACTTTGCCAAAAGATGCACAAACAGAGAGAAACTGGTCCCATCATAATAGAAACAGACCAACCTTGCCCGACACATCCGCCCCGAAATTAGCGAAATACATAAAATCCGACCTCAATTTTACCGAACGTTCCATTCCACAAATGCAAAACAGTGTTTAACAAGTAAAGGATTTTGGGCTATATTTGTCGATTTTTTGTAATTTCTTCTTCTATGTAAATGCACGCACGACTTTGTTTGTCGGTAGTTTGTGTTTTTGTTTGTTTCATGCATGTAAATAATAAAGTTCGAAATGTGCGTAGGATTTCTCATTTGAACTTGCAAAACGCTGTGCAGAGTGCAAGGGTTTGGTTTGTTGAGTCATGCTGGTATGTTGGTTAAGTGTTGTATTATCGTGCCCATGGCATACAGAGGCTACAAATAGCCAAGCCTCAAGCCTATCCGCGAATAAGCCAATTAAGTTCGCGCGTCGCGCTTAAGTGGAGAAAAATAAATGCAAAATTAAGTAGAGGGAAGTTCCGTTCGTGAATGTGCACTCTCAGCGCTCTTTTGGTGTGTGCGCATGTGTACTTTTAGGTTATATTTCTGAGTAAAAGATTTCGAACAAAAGGAGCAAGAAAACGGCCGCTCTCCGTCATGTATTCGCTCGTGTTTGCGCTTGCTGCACCACTTTCGAAACCGCTTGTCGCAATGGCGGCATTTGTAGCGCATTTCACCGGAGTGGACAGTTTGATGGTCAAGCAGGTTAGTCCGACGCAGGTACGACTGCCCACACACGTCACAGACGTACGGACGATAGCCAGTATGGAAACGCAGGTGATCCTGCAATCCTGGAAAAACAACAAGAAGAGCATCGTTAATGCGCTCTACCGACAAAAAAGAGGTAGTTTTAAAGTGTGAATAGTATCGGTATTCCGACTGTGCGTAACATAGTGTGGGTTATTACGTTGTCCCACTCACTGGGATAAACACAAACATCGTATCCTGCCCCACAGCGCCATGTAGTGATTACTTTTTGAACATAATTTACTTTAAAGTTTACCTCGGAGTAAAGTGAATCTTAGACCACATGTTTCACAAGTGTGTTCTTTATGGTTGTGCGTTTTCGTGTGGCAAATAAGCGCCTGCTTTTGAACAAAGGAAGCACCACAAGTCTTGCACACAAATGGTTTTACTCCGGTGTGAATTCGAACGTGCGTTGTTAGCGCCGATTGGCTAAAAAGCGGATACCATTTTAGGAAAATAAAAAAAAAACGTTACAGTCAAGGCACATTCAATCTCTTAATATTTGTACGTAACAATATTAATAAGGAATATTTTTACATTATCAAGATATAACCGCTGTCGATATTATATACAAGCAATTTATTTGTAGTAAAGCAATAAATATACACGTTATTAAATTTCTCCTACCATTTAAACACTTTTCCACAAATGTTGCAATCGTTTGACGATTTGCTTTCCCCTCCTGTTGAACGACTTTTAATTTCATTTAACATATCTGGCGTTGGTTCTGAGAGAAATACAGGAATGGGTTGGTTACCAGAGCAACATAGTATAAAAGCTTGTAATTTAAACAGCCAATATATAGTTGATAGCTTGGTTAATTGTCTCAATGGTGGCTAATCAGGCTGCTACCAGCAAGTTTAAAAATTTAAACTAGCCATTACTGGAAACCTTTCAAATTTGTTTTTGGCTGAGCAATAATTTCTTTATATGCTAAACATTGCAATACACACTCTTATTTATCTGTTTGTGGAGTTAGATGATTGCTTGTGTTAGAAAAACATTTTCATTTTATCAATCACATTCCATTCCATATATTATGCTGCAAACACAACCAGAAACATGTTTTTGTGTATTTTTAAATCTTCCTTTAAATTTACTAAAAAAACAAATTCACGACAAGAAAGTCATTTACCTTGACCGTCGCTATGAACAACAAGCTGTATTGGATTGAAAGAATCTGATGGGTGTTTCATTTCCAATGTTTTCTTTGATTCCACATCTCTACAATTGATGTCAAAGTCTGTTTGAGTGGACACATCTTGAGGTTTTTTGGTCTCTGTAAATGTTAAAACACTTTCAAAATTGAGAATTGGTTAGATAGGTATATGCAAAATAAAAATGTATCATAATACCAATTTGTTTTAATCTTAAAACACCATAAACTGTACAGTGAACAATGAAAGATAGTATAATGGAATGTAAATTTTAATCTACTGTTACTACATGTATTGCACGAATGCAGACACTTAATTTTAGGGGTAGGCTTAAAACTGGGACTAGATTTAGTTTTGTATCACTCAAAATATGACACAAAGTTTCTTGATCACAAAGACACTGAAACAGCTTATAGTGGCCACTTAACCAAATATCATTTTACAATGGTGAACCCAATAAACTAAATGTTTTAACTAGGCAAAACAAAACCTTACCATACTCATGATACATTGTTTTTACTCATTTCATGATACATGTAAATTTAACAGTAAGTCCAAGTAACTTACTCGAAAACATAAGCATTTCCAAGGCAGCTGCTCGACTATCCAAACGAAACTGACTCACAAAATTATCCAAACATCTCAAGACTTTGCTAATGTCCTCTGCTTGTTCATCTGTGGCCATGTTCCACTCAATACAATTTGTAATAGAGTGAAAGTAATAAAGTTCTTTCAGAAAGGATTTTCTGTAAAAAGAGTTAATTAATTATACATTTAAACTACTGCCATTAAAAAAAAAAATCTAGTTCTAAAATCATTATGCATAGTTACTATAAACAATTTAATTCGTGGTTGCAATAACTCTTTGCCAATCAAGTTATAACAGCAACTAGTAATACTAATATTTTAAAACAGTCATTTATGCAAATAAGAAGAGATTAATTAGTACTGTGACTCTGTGAGTTGAGTTTTAGATGTTTGCTCACCTTTCCAAAAGCAGAAGTATTGTTTGAGAAAGAGGTCTTTTCAAAAATTTATGAAATTCATTGATAACATACATAGATGTGTGTCCAAATGAGATGGTAGCGGTCATTATTAAACAAATAACACAAACAGCACATAAATTTGCTACTTTCCTTAAATAATGTCAAACATATCATCAACTCCCACCTAAACAAACGTTAAATAAAAAAAAAACTGAAAATCTTATTTCGGTAAATATGACAAAGTGTCTTGAATCAACATTATAAATTTGTTTTTGTTCTAATATTATCATTTCTTTATTTTTTTATGCATCTCGTCTATTCCTTTTGTCAGAGTTGATAAATCAAGCCCAGAATAGCTTGTATCCGATTTCCGAGGGTATTTATTTTTGTAGTGATTGCTAGCAATCAGCTCAAGAGAGTTGAGAGTTTTTTCACATTTCACTTGGTCTTCAATGTGGCTGGACTCTCCATGTTTAAATCTGCTTTCAACGTTGTTACGAATGTGTTCGCCAAGGGTGTTACGTGAATTAGTAGGCCACAACTCACATATTTTTAGAAACCTTCTGTACAGAGAGGCCATTCTTCCTTTCAAATATTTCAGACGATAAATTTGAGAACTTTGTTTTCAGAGAAACTACTGTGAAGACTTATACTCAAATGCAACAAAATGAAGAGAATAAGTTAACAATTGGCAGCTCCTGACCAGCTGGTGCAGCAACAGAAACTTTTATGTCTCCTTCAATAGTTCCACAAATGAGTGTTTCCTTGATCTTGGTTTGGTAAATATCTTGATAAAAAATGAAGAATCTTTTTCAACTGTCACAGGATTTTTATGTTTTGAAAAAATGTTTTCCTCTTTGCCTAATTTTGTCAACAAACTAGTTTTTAATATTTATTATAATGAGTTAATCATAAAATATTTAAGCATTATGTTTTGCAATAAAAAAAATCAAATCAAATATAAGGTGCGCGATAAAAGCGGCAGATCCAAACGTTAAGAAAACGTTAAGCATACGTTTTATTACAATGCCGTATTTTTACACTTCCATGAAGTAATTCATTTTGAAGCAATTTACAATTGATAGTTATATATTTTTGTTTTAGGGGAATTCCATAAATGAGGTTATTTCGCATAACAGAAAGGAGAAAAAATTTAAATCACGCCGGCTAATAGTTTTTTTTAGTGTTGACTGTAAAATTATTTGGTTATTGGTACGTTTTAAAACAAAACACTATAATAATTTAAACATTCAAAATGATTTTTTTAATAACCTTCCGTTTAAAAGTCTCATTATTTAACCAAAAAACACCGGTCTTTTTAACTTCTATGTCTTAAATAACACCCGAGTATCCAAACTAGGGAATGTTGCATTGCCCAGAAACAGGTTTTTTACACAGATATTACTTTAACGAGTTTGTGTAAAAGAATGTTAAGAAATGCCGTCTATGCGTGCAATGAAGTTCGAAACCTATCAAAGACGTCACTAATTATTCCACTATGTAAAAAACTTATTACCCCCGGAAATACAAAAAATATTTACACTTCAGCGGTATTACAAGGAAGAAAAGATCCCGGACAACATAAGAGAATAAAAGCTCAATCTCTACTGCATGAAGATAAATGGTCAACGGATCTCGGAACATGGACTGAAAAAAACAAAATGCTTTACCCACCAATGGATCCAGAAAAGGGAGTTCGTCCAGCCGAAATCTATTACGGTCGGGCTAATATCCGATATCCCGACAAAAAGATGTATCACGTTGCGTATATTGTTAAGGGATTAAATATTGAAGAAGCAATTACTCACCTTGGAAACATAAACAACAAAGCAGCGAGAACAATCAGAGACGTTTTGCTTGAAGCTCAAGAGCACGCTGTTGCTGAACACAACGTGGAGTTCAAATCTAATCTTCATATTGTTGATTCGTTTGCGGAAAAGTCTGGCGTTATAAAGTTTCCAATCTACCATGCGAGAGGTAGAATGGCATTAGGCAAATGTCGATTTTCGAATTACCACGTTTTGCTACGTGAAGGCCCAGCGCCACCTAAAGAACAAAGACTAACTGCTCTTGATTATGGACTTCTTTATTTGGATGAACTAAGGAGTAAAAAAATATTTGACGGATTGTGAAATAATTTCTAAGAAACTGTAAACTAAACCTTTCTGTTGTTTAAATACTGTGCATTTGGTCACATATATAATGAAAATACAGCATCTTACTGTTTCTATTTGTTCTTTTATTTGATCATACATTTCTATGTTTTTGTAAACACTTACAAACTATTGGATTTCTACTCTCTTTAATCTAGAAACATAATATTCAAATAATATATCTGGGCTTGGCAAAAGTTGCCTGGTTGATATATTTCTCGATCTGCTTGTAAATAAACAATAAACAGTATAGGTAATAACAAATCATTGAAATTGAAACTGCAATAATGCATACAATCATTAGATAAAAATAGCTTAATGTAAATACCATCAGATATCAAATATAAAAATCGATTTATAATGGGATCCATTTATTTTGGGCATTATATATAAAGCTCTGTTTGCCCAGCCTCTCTGGTCTGTATGTGGATGGGCCAGGATTGTCTTTACTAGGAAGGTGATCAAATGTCCAGCGTGAAGTGTTGGACACGAAAACACCTGATGACATATAGTGCTTCGCTGGTCCTTCATAGTCCACAAGTTCATACGACCCAGGTTCTGGGTTTTCTAACCGGTGCAGGTAACGGCATTGCTGGAGCACT
>CH002822.1:78147-105423 GCA_000149265.1 Ciona savignyi | reverse complement strand
TGGAGCACTGATGCAGAGGTAGTGCTTGCGACTAGAATAATTAAAAACCTTTAGCATTTTACCCCGATACACAGTGATTGCTACATATTATTTTTTAACATAATTTTTTAATAACTTACGGTAAAATAAGCTTTTGTGGTGGAGTGACAATATCATAAGGTTTGTAAGCACCCGGACCAGGCACTTCGGCTGGTTTTCCAATTAATTCTCTTTTAGTGGTAGAACAGAAACTTGACATGGGAGCATCACTTTTCGTTTCAGCTTGTATATTGTAGTGACCTAGATAAAAGAAAATTAAGCATTGATAAAAATTTATTTTAACTAAATGGAAATTCTATAGGGGTTTTGATTAAGTAGCCTAATCATTAAGTTTATCACCCTGATTACCATCAACAAATTAGAAAATCTTATGTTACGGTTTAATGACTGTACTTTTGCAGTGCTTTAATGCTATTTCCTTGATTTTCCCATTCACAGGGATAAACATGAATATCCTATCCTGTTTAGTGATTCTTTGCTAAACAGTTGTTCTATCTTAAAAACTGTAACACGGAAAACAAAATTAAACTGAGGTAGAAATGTTGCTAAACTAGACCACCCTTTTTTCAATGACAGCTTATAACACAATGCAAAATTTCCTGTTTACTAGACAAAACCTCAACAAAATAAACCACAATAACACATTGAACTATTTATACCAAAAGCAATTATTGGTCAACAAGACATAATATTTTTTATTGTGAAAGTAAAACTTTCAGCTATCAATGTTTTTTTAGATTACGATAGTTTTTTTGTGTATGATAACACAGATATGTAGCATTTTTTTTATCAAAGATAGTCAATTACTTTTCATTTTCAGACATTACATAATTGCTATGGGACATTTTTAACCTGTGGATTGCTCTTAGAGCAGTCAGTATGAAACTATGAAATCTACAAAATCATGACTTACTTGGGGATGGAACCCGTGTACTTCCAACTGGAAATCCCTGTCTTTTTGTCCTTGATTTAAACGATGCTTCTGCAGAAACTCCGCAGTTTTTCTTGGTGTTTGTGCTTTGCACCTGTCAGTTTAAACTTTCATTGGGAAAATAGCAAAAAAGAAGTAGTAGTAGTATATACATATATTACCAGCCGGCGGATACCAGTACATAGTGGATTTCATTAAGAACACATGTAGTTAAATTGTTAAATTTAAATTATTTTTTAATTTGGATATCTAAGTTGTTAAATATTAATAGGTTTTCATAAAAATAATTAAACCAAAATATATACTTTAGTATTTGTAATTTACTGAAAATTAGATTTCAATCATACATTGTAATGGTTAGGAGCTGGAGCTCTAGTTGGGCCAACTAAGATATGATCAGTCTTTATAGCTATTGGTGGGTGGAATGAACTAGTGTTGGCGCGGTTGAATTCTTTCCTAGTGCTCAACAGTGATGGTAGATTGTAAGATCCAGCACCAGGTGTTGTGATGTTCACAGACCTTGCGGTTCTTCTTGTCTGTAATTTTTCCATATTAGAATCAAGTTCAGATTCGAATTAAATATAAAACTGTCTTTAATTTTTTTTTCTCTTAATTTGTTTAAAATTTTTATATTTTAGTTTATTATTTAGATGCAGACATGTGTAATGTGTTTTAGCCCATTTAAACACCAATTGTGGAAATTCCTGATAAGCAGCATGTTCCAGTGGAATTATAAAGGCTTTGAAGCGATAACAAGTTTAAACTACCAGAAATGATATTAGACCAATATGTATTTTAATAGATCTTTGATATCATAAATATAAAAAAGGTGTCTTAAAAGACAGTCTACAAAACCTACATATTATAGTATCCCTAGCAATAAAAATAACATGTGCACTGTACACAGAAATCATAACTGATCTTACACACTTGTTAATAAAAAAAAATTAGAGTTGGTTATTGTTACTAATTAGCAATATTCAGTGATTTCTCTTACTACCAACCAATAATATTAGTACCTAGTACACACGAAAAAATAAAAAATATAATCTGTGAAAACACTAGACAATTTTACTTTTGATGCAAAGCTTCCGGTGCCTTTCTTAGAAAATGAAGTCGACTTTTTTTCTATCTCGCCATGTGGACATCTGTAATTGCCTGGACCTGGAATATCATTCTGTAAAAATAAAAAAAAAACTGTTAAAACAACACAAGGAATACTTTAAGATTTAATAAGGACATTGGTTAAAAGATAAAAAAGCAATATGATGTGATGTTTAAAGGAATATGGATTGTTGTTAATTATTGCAAAATAAAAATGATGACCAGGCCTACTGGTATAAATGGCAGTCAATGTTAGAGTTGTATTATGAGATTGGATGTCATAATATAGGGGACCTTAATCTATTTTTTATCAACCAAAAATAAGGTCAAATAAAGATCAAATTAATCTAGGCATTTAAAACCTTTTATATTTAAAGTTTGTTGATAATAAAAACACCTTATATCCAACTAAACCAGTGATCCCTTTATTTACCCACAAAACTCAAAAATAATATTACCGGAAAATACCAGTATAAATAATTTTTTCTATTTTAATCACATTGTTAGATGTGTATAATTGGGGCAAAACATCCATTTGTGAATGCTCTTACCAAATAATAATCATCACTAAATCGCTTAGCTTGTGAACGGAACCCTTTTTTATCAGAATTGTTTGTCACAATCGTTTGGTATCTGCTTGGTATAGAAGCTGTTGCTGCTGTTACACCATGGCCTGGTTAAAAAAGGTAGTTAACTTTTGCTGTGTTTTTGCTTGTACTTGTATTTATTATTTGAGGTACAAACTATACCGAACCTGTATAATTCTATTACAATTGCGGACTTATTACAAAGTGGGTTAAATATAAAATTCTGCAGCAATGAGATCAATATTTTAACACAAGTATGGGTACAGAAAATGATCATTAATGTTATTTTTTACTAATAGTCACGATGCGCACCTTTGTACAACCTTCCTGTTATACGTGAGTGAATTCGTTGAACAGAATCCAAAGGCTGAATGCTTTCAACAGTCATTGTTAAAATGGTGCCAACTAGGTCATTTCTAATGATCTATTCTTTAAAAAACATTTTTCAAAACCACTTGAAACCTTTTAAGCTATTAAGATATTTACCATGGCAACTAAATTGGGGAATTCCCTACATCAAGCTGCTAAATTTAATTTCTTTAAATTATTTTTGACATGAAGAAGTTTTTTAGATGTTATACTGATGTCAGTTATAAAATAAACGTGTTTTATTGAAAAAAAATTCTTCATTATCATTAGACTCTTGTTAGACACTTTTCGGGGTTTCTAAGGGAGAGAACTTTACCAGTTCCACTTGCTGTTATTATAACAGTACCAAAATGTTAAAAACACTGCGTATTGACGCGAAATCTGTCATTTTAAACGTTTTTAAGTCATGTCCAGAAAATTATCCTCAAACGAATGGAAAATTTCCGCTTTAACTCGCCTTATAAAGACCGTCCATCGCCAGATTACTTCGTCTCTCCCGTAGGATTTGGCCTGTATGATTAAGTTGTTAAATACGAGAGTGTGTGTTGTAAATAATTGGGGCGTTAACTATGACATTTATTTAAAGGATGCCAGAACAATATTGAAATTATATACGAAAACAAGAGAGTGCGAACCACGTATTTTATAGTCACTACTATTTGTTAATGCAATTTTAACTGAACGGCTTATGAGCACAAACGTTTCGGATCCAAAGATTTGGTTTTTGATTTAATTATTCTTACCATATCCTCTGGTAAAAAACTATTATGTGGTATTTATGTTTATCCAAGAGATCCAGTGAGGTTAACACACAGGCAATCTTCAGAATACCAACGTCCACCGTCGGTTTAGCGGAGCTATTGTAGTGTGGCGTGTATGAATAAAACTTTTCTACAGTTTGGTAAAATCCATTAATCCGTTGGGTTTCGGCGCAGTACGCTAAGGAGACAACCTACTAGTTCGTGACCAGTTTCGAACCTTAACCTTTGGTTGAAAGGCGAGCAATTATCCACCAGACTAATTGGTAGGACGTATTAATATTGACATACAAACCAGAACAATAAAAAATAAGAGGCAACATCTATTAAATTTTCTCTATAATAATACAAATTGTAACTTTACTGATAATGCTGACTCACAGGAGAAAATATATGTATTTTAACGGATACAAATGTTGTATCGAAACACGTCAACGACCATTCCAAATCAGATTAAATTTTAGAGGCATTATAAAAAATTACCCTTATAAGATAATAATTAATGAAATTTGGTAAAAGTAAGTAGATACTGCAACATTAAACCAGAAACACGTTCCCATATATTATGCACTTACATATAGGCCTACGTTTTGTTATATACCTTAGGAAAATACAAAAGATGAAACCTGTCTAAAATGCTTTTACAGAATTTGTCACCGCCTGGAAAAATTCCTAAAAAATCTTCACAAAGAGTGTGAAGACTATACTGAAACATTGTATAAAATGATTTGGAATTTAGGAAAACCTAATTTGTCATTTTATGCAAAACATGTTTTGTGAATTTTCTCTTTTGTTTGTATTTTTTGTCGCTTTTTCATTATTTAAAAAATGCTCCGGCTAGCATACCCTAAAAGATCTCGAGGTCAAACATTAAAACGTATTTTAAATTTATATTTCACAGCTTCAAAAAATAACGCCACCTTTGACCCGCCGCAGCATTAAAAAGGAAGTAAGGCGAGGCTAAATCCAAGACGAGCAGAGATTAAAACATATACGAGGATTTTTTATAGTTCAACTCGATTAAATTTAGTTTGGGAAACGGAAGTTCTTTAGTTTTTTTAATTTGACATTCTTGACAAAACAATTTTTTATACAAATGTTATTATAAATGGCTTATTAGCTAATATTTTTTCATCTCTTTTATAAGATTCCAATCAAACGACTAGGTATTGATTTTAACCTTCCTGGTCTGCTGCTAAACGCTGAAACTGTTTGTTATTGTATTATTAAAGTATTATGACGGTAAGTGTGTATGTAAAATATTATAGAAAGATTTAATTAACAAAGCCTTACATTGTACGACATTAACACCCATTTGGCCATTTACAAACTAATGGTATTGTTGTATGGTAAAAGCCTATCAGCGTTATGTATAAATACAAAATGACCCGCATGCAGGTGCATGGAAATTTTAACGCAAATTATATGGTTGCACCCGCTTTAACATAAAAATGGCTAATTTGCCCTCTTAATTTTGTTAGCACCCATGATTTTTCATTGAATTAGTCAAAGATAGGATAATTATGTTTATCTCCCTGAATGCGAAATACAATGAGTATTTAACCCACAGACAATCGTCAGAACACTTCATGCCCACCGTCGGCTTACTGGAGCTATTACAGTGTGTTGTGTATAATTTGGTAAAACCCAATAATCCAATGGATGTCTGATGCGTGTCTTGCTCAAGGACACAACCGACTCGCTAGCGATCTTTCAGCTGAAAAGTGGTGCATTTACCCATCAAGCTAATCAGTCGGACAAGCCATACTTTTTAAAAATGGCCACCGGCGTGCACATAAAAACAGTGTAGCTGGCCAGGACCACATGCTTAACTAAAAATCAGTCTGGCCCATTGGTCTAGCGCAGTGGTTTTCAACCAGGGTTCCGCGGAACTTTAGGGTTCCGCCAATACAGTCCAGGGGTTCCGCAACTTTTAATTTTGAATGAATAAACATTAAATTTTTGTAAAATGTAAAACTTTGAACAATCAAATTATTGCACAGGGGTTCCTTTAGTCAGTAGAATGTTTCCATTGGGTTCCAGTGCAGCAAAAAGGTTGAAAATCACCGGTCTAGCAGTTAAGTGCGTCGCCTTTCAATCGAAAGGTTGCAAGTGCGAAAATGGTTGCTAGCTAGTCTGTTGTGTGCTTGGGCAAGCCACCTAACGGAAATTGCCTGAACCCAGCGGATTATTGGGTTCTACCAAATTGAAGGAGGTGATCTGACAATTGCCTGTGTGTTAACCCACTTGGTTTTCCCATGCACGGGGATGAACATGAATATCCTATCCTATCCTAAAAATGCATAGGTTTGTCTTGTTAATAAATGATCAGTATTCCATCTTTTATCCGATTCTTTTGCCGGTTATAATATAAGCTAATTGGTACGAGTACATTTTCACTTAATAAATAATTAATATTAAATTTTAAAATGTAGGTAAAAGCGCAGTCAGTGTAGAAAGTTATATACCATTAACCAATAGTGCGATATTATCTGATGGTTTCCATGGTCTTAAGCTGTGTAGATTAATTGTGAAAAAAACTTATTTAATAAATGCACATGAAAGTTAATGTGTTTTTTTGTTATTAAAAAATTATTCATTAACTTTCATTTTACAAAAAAAATAGGTAAATGTACTTTACATTGAATTTATAATTTGACACATTGATTTTAAAGTGTATTTTAATAATCAATCCAGTTATTATAAAATGGTTTAAATAAACGGCTTTTATATTTATTGAGTTAGCTAAGTACGGTAGTTCAAAGCTAAGTAATTCAGTTAAGCTAAGTAATTAATTCATTTTATAGTGTGTTTTTTCAACGCAATGGACCAAATGTGCATGTCTGTTAAGCATATATAGACACAGGTATATATTGGTTAAAAATTATTGATTTGTTTCTTCAATAAGTAATTAAATGAGCATAAATTATAATTCTTAATTCCGTTTATACACACATATTCACACTACAATATATATATTACTGCTAATGTAAATATGATCAAATATAGTAGGCAGTTACCAGTAGCTGCTTAAGTAAATAATTTACTTTATGCAATGGAACAGCTAAGCTTTTTTATTTTAAGTCCATACTTGTGTAATGACTTGGCCCAAGTGTAAAATTTTACATTTTTAATACGAATTTTTTTTACAGCTTCAGAGTTTAAAAGATCAGTTATTGTTTGCAAAAATTAGTTTCACCTAAGTATCAATTGGATCAGAGCAAATAGCGAATATAGGCGAGCCATTAAAATATTACCTTAAACTGCTGGTTTACATGGAAAATAATGGATTTCACTATTCACGAGTTCACGGTATCGAAAGTCTGCTTTAATAATAGGAAACAGCACTACTTCCGTCTTAAACATTTCATTTTAATTGGTTGGAAATGTCATTCAAATGAGGTTATATGCATGAAGAATATACAGATTTACAAAAGTGACAAATAAATGTAAAAAGTATAACGTGGCTAAAAATGTAGAAATGTAGCTAATTTTATCACATTTAATTGTCATCAAATAAACAATCCTGATGTTTGTTGCACAGGGATTCAACCTACATGAGTTTTACTTTACCTGGTTTCTACCCACACAAGTGACTAATTTTAGTGCACACACATAGCACATACATTTTAAGGGATTCAACCTACATGAGTTTTATCTCATGAAGTTTAGCCTATGAGTTTAAACTTACTTAATTAGGCTTTGGCTTCCAATCATCTTATAACTTTTTAGATAACTTGTCATATATAAAACTTTCTTGCCATCAAATTGTGAAACTAAGAAAGTATGTATTCTTTGGTGTGGTACAAGTACTGCATCCCACTGATATATTTATTTTGTATAACTAAAATTACAAATCTGAATCATTTCCTGTGCCGTGTTTGTATATGGGTTATTTATGTTTGTAAATGTAAAGTGTATGTTTATGATCTCTTATTGCTTTAATAAGCATCCGCATATTAAACACATACATTACTATTAAATTGGCAATTCCCCAAATTTTGTTTTGATTTTTTGACCAAATTTCGTGTTTTAATTTTCATTTATTATAGCAACATAAACACCTACCTGACCTTATGCTTTCTGTCAGGATCTTCAACTGGATTATGCTCTTGATCTGATGAGGAGGCTTCCTCCTCAGAAAGTGGAGAAAAACCTCTCAGATCTCATCGACCTTGTTCCGGAACTGTGCGAAGATCTTCTCTCCTCAGTGGATCAGCCGCTGAGAGTTTTACGTGACAAACAAACTGGGAAAGACTATTTGCTCTGCGATTATAACAGGGATGGGGACTCGTACAGGTAATGTTTGGATAGTGGGACATCGTTATTCTCTGATGAGATGTTGGTCAAGACATGAAGTCTAAAGGCTTGAAAATATTATTCTCAGCAACAAATACTTTAAACAGAAGCAAAATGTTGCGTTTCATAGTGGACACTGATTACATGTTGTAATGCAGGTCACCATGGAGCAACACATATGATCCACCACTTTCTGATGGAGCTAAACCATCAGACCGCTTACGGGATATTGAAGTTAGTGCCAACAGTGCGTTCGATTCCTACAGAGAGCTGTAAGTAGTGACAACAATGTTTTTATGTACCATTATATGAAACGTTGCTAGGATTAATTACATTGTATTTGAACGAGTATAGCCGTGTTCAATGTTTTTTACGGATCCACCCTGCTGTAACAATACACCACAGTAAGCTATTAATATTAGATCTGGTTACAAACATGAAGAAATCAGAAGGAAATCAGAAAAAGCTTGTCTTATTTTTTAAATTGGTTTATAAAAATTTATTATTTGGATGGACAGATTTATCCTTTTCATTCAGACTGAAGTCTATCAACATTGTGTTGCCAATTCGTTTCTTGTATATCTTAAAAGGGAACTGTATATGTTTACCATATTTTATTTAAATTTTCTATTGTTACGGTAAGGTGACTGTCAACCAAGACATTTTGCAGCATATTTTCTGAACCCAGTGGATTAATGTGTTGAGAAAAACCATAGCCAACATACACAACATATTGTAATACCTCCAGTACTCAACTGCTCTAGACATGTAATTTGATGATTACACATGTTTTACCCACTTGGGGATAAGTATGAGTATGCTTTCCTTCATTTCTTGTATATTTATCCGTAATATAATGCAGGTATTATGAGGGAGGTATCTCATCTGTATACATGTGGGATTTGGACCATGGTTTCGCTGGAGCCATTCTTATTAAAAAAGTTGGTGATTCTTCTCCGAAAATCAAAGGTTGTTGGGATTCGATCCATGTCATTGAAGTCGTGGTGAGTCTGGGTGATTTTCTATTGTGGATTGTTAATACTGGTTGAATTTCCGCTTGATTAGGGTTTAACACTACTAAGTTAAACTACTTAGTATGTTACCAATAGTTTTGTTCTTATAGTGCTTTGCTAACCCTACAGCATTAATTTAGGTGTGTTTTTGCATAGTTTATTCAGATGATTTGATGCTATTTTTGAACTACCACTATATGTACCACTATATGTGGTCTATGGATAAAAAAATTCAGCCGATCCACTAGATAAAGAGAGTGGCAGCACTATCTATCAGTTTACTTAAGGAAATAGGGGGTCAAATTGTATCACAGGTTATTGTTCATCATGGAGAATTCCATTGTTCTTACTGAATTTAAATTTGCAGGAGAAATCTGGCGGGCGCAACGCTCATTACAAACTCACTTCCACAGTGATGTTGTGGCTTCAAACCAGCAAAGCTGCATCAGGAACCATGAATTTGGGGGGAAGTTTAACTCGACAGGTGGGTTGCTCCACGATACACTTACTGGGGTTAAAATGTTGTATATTTCTCTGTTATACTCCACACAGAGTGTCATACTTTGTATTGTGCCCGGTAAACCTAGATATAACAAATTGTGATATTTAATTTAATTTTGGCAATAATTTAACGTAGAACTAAAATACAAGTTTAAATTGGAAGACTGGTATTGCTGGAACTGCCAAGTTTTTGTAACTAGAAGTCCTGTTGTGCTAGTACAGGTGCCACGAAGATACATAACAATGTGTTTTGTTCGCCAGGTTGAAAAGGACACTGCTGTGAATGACGGCAACTCGCACATTGCTAATATTGGGAAATTGGTTGAAGAGATGGAAAATAAGATGAGGAATACCCTCAATGAAATCTACTTCGGCAAGACGAGGGACATCGTACAGGATCTGCGGTAACTTGATTGTTTGTATTAAGAATTCCTTGTATTGCTCAAAAAACCAACTGCATCATTACTCTTGCTCTTTTGTTTTATTTCTATTCTATACCTGTTATTCGTCAATATTTAGACAAAAGTTCTACTGTGTACTTGCGCTTATTGTGAATGTGAAACTGTAATCTCGCACTTGTTTACTTTGTACTTCTATTGTTCTATCATCTCTGCTATATTTCCTTTGTTCTCTACTCTTTCTTCAGCTTTGTGTTTCCTCACTCTGTCTCTCGCGACCATCGGAAGAAGCTCAATCTTGAACTTTCCGTCGGCTTTGCAAAGAATTGCAGTGAAGCAAATGCGAATTTGTGATATTTTCCGTATCCGCAATATGAAACGATTTCGATTAGCGCAAATTGACCGTAAAAACTCCCTCGTATGTTTTAGATCGCTCACCCCTGCATCTGAGAAGGACAAACGACAAGTAGTTGCAAATGAACTGAAAAGCAAATTTGGAAAGTAATTTGGCGACTTTTTCTCTCGAGCTGCCCATGCCCACAGAGACACCATAACACTGTAGGGTTACATGTGCACCGGCAACGGGAAAAATAAAATCCACATGCCGACCAATAAATATCACAATTTTGATAATGATTCGAAACTTAGTGAGCAAAATCTGCTGTCTCGTACTCTATTATATATACATACATATATCTTCTTTGTTATCACACTTTTTCAATGTGCAACACCCAGTGCATGCTTATATTTACTAAAAACATGTATGCGGGCTTGGCCCAGTAATAATTCAGTGTCTCCGACTAAATTATTTAAGTTTGTTTGCGTCATTTTGCAGTAAAATTATACAATTATGAAATCTTTGCTAATTATATTAGTTGGAATTTTTATCTCTTTGGAAATAAAATTATTTTGTAGCCAGAATTATAGACGTGGTGTATGAATGGAGTAAATGTATTCTTTATTTCACCACAAAATTCATGTCGAAAATAAATTGATTACGCATAAAAAATATTTAATACTGTTTGTTACAGTGGTAAAATTAGACGGAATACGGTATATATCATGAGCAATATATGCAGTAAAGAGATATATGTCCATTGAAATGATCTTGTTAGCGCCCAGATAACTGCTTAGTTGGTAGTTCGTTTTCTAAGCTTTCAAATTTGGATTTGAACCAAGACTGTGCTTCCTGAAAAAAATAATTAATTTGTTAAATTTAAGATTTAAGAAAAAAACTGCATTTTAACATGAGGGAAATTGCACAAAAATGATAAGTGAAGCAGTTCCCCTTCTCCATCCTTTTAGTATTGCTCGTTTTAGTCGAGGCTACAGTATGTGGACAAATTTATTGGTAAATATAAAAAAAACGTATTTACAACAACCCACCTGAAGATTTTGTTGCACTTGCACCGACTCCACCTGAACTTTTCGAAGTTTTTCCTCAACAATTTGTTTCTCGTTGATCGCACGCTTCAGTGCTCCATCCAATGACTGAAATACAAATTACATTCTTACAAATACATGGTAAAAATTATGGACTGACAATTGTGATAACAATCTGGTGTCATTTACTATGATAAAGCATGAATAACCTATTCTACTCGTTTAGGCACCTGCAGCCTGTATAGAAATACTACTTAAAGCTTGTCAGGTGCACCTTATATTACCAATATGGTTCATATAAGTACTACTATACCAGATAATTTCTCCTACAATCTTGATGAGCTACTCCGTGAATGGTTTCTTGATTGAATATAAATTTTTTGGTCTAAATTTGAATTCATTTCATGAATAATCCTAAGCATTGAAAGAGGAAATTGACAAACAATGATAGCTTGTGTTAATGAGTCATTCTCTCAACCCTGGGTGATAATAATTATGCTTGTTGTCTTACAGATCTATGAATACTACTTCAAAATCTGCAACAAGTTACCACGTTTTACAAACAGCCAGGCCACCTGAATTTTGTTGATTAGGATCTCCTTTTCAGCTCTCTCTTTGCCTAATTCTGATTCAAGTTTAGCGCCCGTCTCCCTTGATAACTTCTGAGCGTGGCTCAATGCGGCAATATCCTCTTGTAGCGATGATACCTATAGCAGTTCAATTTAAAATCTACCATATCACAGGGCGACAGTGACAAACCATATGATAAAACACAAATAATTGGTCACATACTAAGTCTCCAAGAAACATAATTTTATCGCTTCTTGCCTCTTTGTTAAACGTAGCTATAATCGCAGCTTGCTCTTTATGTTTCTCCATATAGTTGAGTTTCGTTCTTTCAAGCTCTCCCAGCTCGTTGTCAATCGCCTGAATATTTATTAATAAAGAACTTATGGAATGAATTGCCATTTGTATCTTTATCAATGTACACATAATGTATTGGTGCTTACAGAGCTGCACAGTGAGGAAGTTTAAGCAACGAGGCCAAATCAAGTTTGAGGTTAGAACCACACCCTGAACACTTCATCCTTGTCATTCCTAGTACTTACCAAATAGTATTTACGATAAAAAGTCAACAAAACATGAAAGATATTTTTAATGTTTTGTAGACAAAAGCTTTCAAAAATGCATTCACAGGGAAAAACTGTATACTAAAATGAAGCTTAGGGGTTAGATTTAGGTTGGGGTGGATATTAGTAATTGTGGCAGGGTTTAAATAAGTTGTGTTTATTTTAGTGTTGCCCTATACACAAACACCACACTCTGTGCATACGTATTCACATGAAAGAAAAGTTTACTCTGATCCACATATTGACTTTAGATACCACACACTCACAGCAACCCACTTTTATTTTTTGATCCGTCATCAGTTTACTTTTCTTCTCTGCCTGTAGCCTCTCCAGCATAGTTTTCTGCTGTTTTAGCTTCTCCTTTATTTTCAGAACGCACTGCTCACGCTCAGCAAGTTTCGATCGCAGTTCAGAGTTACCCCGGGTAAGCTGACTGTTGCGAGATTGGGCAGCTTCAGCCTGTTTCTTTAGCTGATTGGAAATTATTTAAACAATTTATAAATCAGTGTTAGTTTTCTATTATATTGTAGTATTTGATTCTGTGTAGACCATGGTTAAAACATTGTAAGGCTATTTTCGGTAATTACAAAGCTTAATTAACAGCATATAAAGAATTATGTCATTTAAAGGTAGGGATGCACAATATATTTAGGTATTCTAGAATATTCTAAAATAATATATTTCGAATCTAGAATTTCGAATTCTATTCTAGAATGTTTTACCATATATTTAATTTGATATGCTCTGCATATATTTCCCACTTAAAAAAATAGAGGCGGTAAATGATTTTTAAATATAGTGAATTAGCCATATGCGTTTAAACTGATGAGGGCAATTTATGTAGTCAAACAATATTTTACCATTACATATTTTTTTAATAATATATAACATCTCTAAACACTATCTGCCATGAGGGAGGATAATAGTCTAAGAAGTTTTCTTAAAGATTCGAAAATTCTATATTGTGCATCCCTATCTAACGTATGTTTTGAATTACAACAGGAGTGATGTTCCTTGTGCTTCTGAGGGAAATTTTCTTGAAAAGAAAAACATTATTCTTTATCCATATAAAAACAGGGGACCCAGGAAGTGATACAACTACTTTCCTGCTTTAATTCCTAAAAAAAACCATTAACTTTTACATACAAATATATTAAGCAGTGCCTGTCAAACATCATTTGTTATAAATTAATACATTATGTTCTAAAGTACTGAATATTACTTGTGCATTGTGGATGAGATTATAAATTTATGGACCCAGAATGATCATTCTGTTTTGTATTTAATGTTATAAGACAAGATCTTCAATTTCATTATCTTTTAAAGCATTAAAGACCAAGTGCAAACCTGACACTACATAAATTGGTCACCAGGAAAATAAATTTTATTGAAACAAACAGGCAAAGTTAGCTGTATCCTTTACTTCAGTAACTTGGGTTGAAAGTTGTCGCTTGATGGTATTTCTCTCCCGGTTCAATTGATCCTTCATTTGTTGGAATCTATCATTGTTGGATCTTGATGTGAGAAGAGCTTCCTCTTCTGTCGATTTCTGCTGCCGGAGGATCGTTTCGTTTCGCTCTCTCTGGATATCCAAGTCCATCTGGTAAGATCGGATACTCCTTTTATTTCAGTGGAGGGAAAACGCTATCAATTAAGGGTGTCATGGAATTTCCAATGAGTTGCAGACCCATTGTGAGGTTGGTTGTTTCTCCTTGTTTGTAATCATGATTGTATGTAGCATGGTGGATTGTACAATCACTATCTATTGTGTATTTTATAAGAAACAGAAACTGTTTCAATGTGGCTGTGGACTATCTATTGTGATTATAAATTTCATTTTTCTTTGTCTTAATAATACTCTTAAGTAACTGCGAACATTCAATACTTGTTCTTATACTTAAACTTAAGTTAAAATTTTAGATTTTAATTTTGGGGTAAGATTGAAAGAAACAGAACACAGACCTTGCATTTATCGAGTTCATCCTTCATCTGAGTGTTTGTTCTCAGCACCTCGTCCAGCGATGCAGTGAGTCGGACGTTGTCGTGTCTCGCACGCTCCAGTGCCTCCAACGCTGGAGCGATTCTCGCTTGTTCGGACGAATCCCGATCGTGACATTGCGCTTCCAACTTCGAGATCTCCGACTGAAGGTTGTGGATTTGGTGCTCCATCTGTGATCTTACAAAAGGGTATGATGTTTCTGAATTTGGTTAAGTATCAGAGGAAAGATTTAGTTTGCTTGGAAAAAATAAATCTGTAAAAGAACACACAGTTAGATAGACCTTGAATCTTAAGGAAAAACCATAAACTTTAAACTTTTTAATTTTTACATGAAGTGAATTTATCTTTTGTAGGTATATAAATATGTATGGAATAAATGGATATGTTGCAAAAAAATTTTGCTTTATAATAAGTGAATAATATACAAATCCCAATATGTGATGACAAACAATGCAGACAGTATACACACTTTTCCTCTGTAAAGGCTGATATCTGAGAATCCTTGCGACCGAGTTTAGCTTGAACTTGATTCAAAGTCTCCTGTAGTTGTGTCTGACGTGAAGTAACATCGTCAATTGTGGAAGACAGACGTGCGTTATCGGATCGGGAATCTGCTACTTCTCGTCGCAACTGGGAAAGCCGGGATTTTTCCTGCTCCTGTGTAAGATGCAGTATGATTCAAAGAGTGATTGCACTGGTGATCAACAATGAAGAAAAGCGATTGGATTTAGTCGGTTGGGTTATTGATGTGAGATGTGCTTAAGCTTGTACAATAAGTGTTTAACAATAAAACTATATATATATCTGTAGGGCTGAAATTGGATTAAGTATACATGGTGTTTTGAGGTGATATAAAAATAAAAACTCGTTTTTTTGATAAATTAGCATTTAGGTTCACAATTAAATACAAAACTGGTTCGTTTTAACATAAATGACTCACTAATGGGGGATATTTATATTGTATGGTCAAACTAGGAATGACCACAACCTAACCGCTGCAAACAGGTGCAAATTATTTACCCACAATAACCTTATATAGGGATATTATTGATTTGTACTTAAGCTTTTATTTAACAATTTATTTTTAATATCCAAATAAAACATTTACAATATGTTAGGTGACCAATATATACAATAGAATTAGTATTTGGTATAAATCATGCAGTAATCAATAGGCAAACCATGTCTTTTAAGGTTAATTGACATATAATTTTAGTCAGTGGCTTTAACCCTTAGACGACCACGGTTACATATTTGTAACCCAGAGGTGTCCACGAAAAAAAAAAATTTCAGTCGTTTCTTGGGGGATTTTCCTAGTTTTGATATTTTTGGAAAGCATTTAAATAGATCTTTCGAATTAACGCATAAAAACATAATCCTTCCATTTAAAAATTTTGAGTAATATTGCTCCAAACATTTTTCTTCACAATTTTTGTATCTAGTTTAACTTTTAGGTAAAATATCGCTTTTTTGGGTTCTGGGGAGTTAAAATTGTTACACCAGTTGCTGTGATAATAAAACTAGCAGTAGCCATCTTTGTTTTCGAGTTTTCCAGTCATTTTCGATTTTTCAACGATATATGTAAACATCTGTGTACATGGTTTTTGCTAATTACTATTGATATTTTTTCATTTTTTCGCCTTTGTTTACTTTGTTTTTCAATTATTATTTGATATTCGGAAGAAATATGGCATCTTCGCAATAGATTACAGCCGATCAGGCTGCCAGCATGATCGAGGCCGACAGTGATTGTGGTGATGAAATGCCTTATTTGTCAGTCATGGGTGACGTCATCACGCTTAGTTGACGTCATCAAAAAATAAAAGACGTAACTTAGTACGAAATTTCATTTTGAACATTTTTGTAATACATTACTATCTTTTACAAGCTACCAGTAACGAGTAATTAGAGTATAAATTTCTAATTATGACGTCATTACAAATACTACAACGTCATCAAAAAAATAAAAATACCAATTTGTAGAAAATTATCTACTGGACAACTTTGTAATGGATTGTTTTTCCCTAAGTCCAACAGTATTCGCAGCAAACAAGGTCAAAGCAACCTTACTCAAAAGTGCCAAAAACTGCAAAAGTTCCGTCGTCGTCAAAGGGTTAAAGCACAAACAAAGAGTTTCCTATCAATTACATTTGTGCTTAACAGCATGTTATTTATTCATTTACTTACATTCCCAATAACTTTATAAAATACTACTACTTTGGTAGTACGCAATTAGAAAAACACATTGGAATACAAAAGAGTAAGATTAAATATTGTTTCAATCAAACTAAACCACCCACCTTTATAACTTCAATTTGGTTCAGAACAGCTTCTTTTTCTTTCACGGCTTCATCACGTGCTGATATAGCAAGGTGGAAATCAGCTTCCTTTCTTTCCATACCATGCTGAAGCTAAAAACAAGTGGTTCATGTACTTGGTTCCATTAGTGACAGATACTTGACACCATAATATATTTTAAAATTATTGTTTAGAAGAGGGCACAAACATACTTAAGGATAAAAATGTTTCTTTTCACATTTTTACTTTAAGGATAGTTTAACTATCCATTAAAATTGGTGGGACAACAAGAGGTGTTATTACGGCATTTGACAGTTTACAACATACCAACAGTTGATCATGTATCTTTCTGATTCCCAGACAATCTACATAATATACAGTTGCTGCATATCTCCAGTGAAACACAACACACCTGTTTAACATGGGAATGCATTCTGTTGGATTCAACTCTTGAGTTTGCGACCTCGTTTGCAACCTGTGAATACTTCTGCTCGAGCGCTCGGTTTGCTGCTCGAAGCTGCACCACTTGAGACTGCACGGAGGCTACATTGCGCAACTCTTCCTCCAGTTGTTCGACTCTCATCTAAATATCGACCAAACATTGAAGCAACAAAGTAACGAAAAACAGGAATATATTTTGTGTTCAGATGTTTCTAGTGCAAGAGCAGGGCCAGCTTTTCAAAACTATTACTGATGTTATTAAAGCATCATTGTCCACAATTTACTTTTAGTTTTCCGTTCTCATATGAGAGTTGTCCCTTGGCGAGGTTGGAAGCAGCAGCGAGATCCTGAGCTCGTTTGTAAATCGCCTCCTGTTGCTCAACAGATGCCACACGGTCCATTAACCTTCCGTTTTCCTCCTCCAATTGACCTTTCTCTCGCATCCAAATATCTTGCTCCAACTACATGTGGAAGAATGTGACCGCTATATGCTTTATATTGACACATTTATTTAGTTCGAAATTTAAACCACAGTACAAATAGTGTACATTGTATTTCTAATGCCAACTTTGTATGTGGTGTGATCCCCTAGGATTAATTGATTAAAACAGTAGAAATGTCTCAATAATACAACACATGCAATAGCTTCAGCGACCAGATAGTGGCCACACAGTAATCTGGAGACTGCTCGTGTGATAACTCTCCCCACCTTTTCCCCTTTTACAGAGATAAAACATAAGTATCTTATCTTATACACAGGAAAGTGGACACTCATGAGTATGCACCCAGGTCCGGTTTATCTAAGCGAGGAGCGCTGCACAGGTCATACGTTTCAGTGAACTAAAAATTAAAAACTCAAACTAAACCAGATAATTGATTTAATACCTTCATCTCTTCAAGCTGTTGTTGAAGAAATTCTTTGTCTCTTGTTACTTCAGAAGCTGCTTTGTTTAATTCCTTCATCAAACTTTCCCGGCTCTTGACTAATTCGTTTCTTTCTTTCAATGCAAGACTTGTATTCTGGGGAAGTGCAGCACAAAGTTAGACAGGAGTTATTTCAAGCTGTGTGTGTGATATGAAGTAAAACCTACATTACATATACAGCCTGTATTACAGCCTGGTATATAATTATAAATACAAATATAAATGTGCAGATCATTAAAAAATATATTGTCATTTAATAGTTACTATAAATATGATCAGGGATATAGACCTAAAATTTAAGGTCATCTGGTCTTGGTGAGAATCATATGTCCTAATTAGGATTAATGCCACTAGTGATGACTACTAATCTATCAAGCCTTAGGTCAAACACTGTCTGTGTGTTAGAGGCGAACAAATATTTTCATACAAATACTAATCTTGCCTGTTTTAACACTTTCCCCATATTAATCTATGACTACCATCTTGTCTTTACCTGCTTCTCTTGATTGATTGTTCGCTCCCACTCTTGCTCTTTTTGCTCCCAATTCTCCTCTTTCTCCTTGAAGGCATGCTCCTGTTGTTTCAAAGATCCTTCAAGATGCTTGCATTTCATCTCCAGCTCTGACATCTTGTGTCTTTCTTTTCTTAACACCTGGAAACAATCAATTGAATGTTAATAAATTGTGACACAAATGGCGCAAACTGTCCACTGTATTAGAAGAGTGGTTCAAATTAAAATGGAAACCGATAAATGAGATAAATTACAAAACTCCTGACCTGTTTCATTTCCGATTTCAACTTCTTTTCAAGCTCCTTCCACTTTTTCTCTTCGATACCACTTCTTTCTTGGTTCTCTTCTTGTTTCTTTTTTAAATCATCCTCAATTTCTTCTACCTTTGCACGTTCTTCATCAAGTGCAAGTTGTAATGTTTGCTTCTCAGTTTCTAGCTTTGTGAACGCAGCCTTCGCAAAAAAAATTGTCAATCAACACAAAACAACATAGAATAAGGTGCTTACAATCTTGTTCCTCGAAATTGCTACTAAATTTTAATTAAATCACGAAATAAAAACAAATTTTATTTAAATAAATTCTTCAAGTAATCCTTTCCATGAACACAAAGAACTAAAATAGTGGTTTATTTCAATCTTTAATCTTTCAGAAAGCCAAATTATAAGGCCTGGTACATGTTTGTATTTTGATGTAATATTTTCCTTCCAAAAACTTTCTAAAACAATGTTCCATGTAAACAGCATACATAATTACACCCATGTTTATTTCCAAATAAAATCATTTTTTTATGAAAACCTGACTACAAACAAGTACAACACCCAATTACAACGTTTGTAGTAATAATAAGAATAATAAGTTGTATATGTCTACACAACTGCTACAAGTACTCACTTTTTGTGCATCTAGCATGATGTTGCATTCTTTTATTTCTCTCTGTAGAGCACTTTGATGTGAAGAAATTGCAGCATTTTCAATGGAGTTTGATTGCTGCTCATTTATTAGTCTGAAATCAAAATCCTAGTGTAAAAGGCTAAAAAAATTGATTGTAGCAACATAATTTCTGTCTTCTTTGTTAAAACTTCTTGACAGTATTTGGGTGTTTTACAATTTCCAACAAATATATTTTTAAAATATATGCAAAACAGTAAATCACTGTTTCAATTTTTTAAATAAAATCTTATTTCAAAAGTATTGTTATAGTTTTATGGATATTTTATTAACAAACAAATGACCAACAATCCACACCTTCTAATTGCTTCTTCTTTGGCATCAAGTTCCTCTTTGAACATTGCAAGAGTTTGTTCCATTTCCTTCGCTTTGATACTCCACTCCTTTCTTTGTTCGTTGTGGATTTCGACAGTTGACTTTAAACTTATGTTTTCCCGTTTTGTCAAATCAAGCTGTAAAATTGAGTGTTGCCATTACTCTGGATTTTGCTATTTTAGTAGAAAACTGGATTAATTTACTGCAAGAAAAGCTAATATTCACAATAAAACAAAGAATAAAAGATAGAAAACGTGGTAACATGGGTAAAAATAATTAATAATTTTAGCACAATGCCACAATTCACCTGGCCAGTAACATAATTTTTATCAAAATGGGATACAATGTGATGATCAACCCACAATTCACCTGTCCACGTTCACGCTGCAACTCATCCTCCATGTCTTGAACTCTTGATAAGAGGGAAAGATGTGAATTTTCGATCGTTTCTCTCATTTCCTTCTCTCTCAATGACTCCCTCTTCAGTTCTTCAATTTTGCCGGTCAGTTTATCTCGAGCTGTCTCCTCATCTAATAAAGAGACTTTGCTTTTCTGTTAAAACAAAATTTCAAATTTTCTTTTTAAATACAGGTAAATTTTAAGGCTGCTGGGTATCACTTGTTTTAAAAGGTAAGTACATACCTTGTGCTGCTGCTAGGCTGTAATATAAGCGACAGTGGAAAACCAAAAGAAATATATAAACAAATAAAATTGTGGTAACTGCATTATGCACTTTTTTACACTCAATTCAGCTCATCCTTAAAGAATCACAAAACTTGGCATGAATGACAGCCGATACTATAAATGTAAAACCAATTTTATTTTTGGTTGGGACTTCAGGGGGCTTTACCAAAAGAAAAAAAGGACAATTCAGTTTTTACCGAAAAATCAGCCAAGCTTGTTCTTACGTTGGTTGCTTGATCAAGTTTATGAAGAAGATCTTTCACTTCATCTTCCGCTTCCTTCCATCGCTGATGAGCATCCTCTTTGTTCCTTTTCTCGGTGTTCAATTCATCCACCTGATTTCTCAGTTGCTCTTCTTGCACTGAAATCTCTTCCTTTAACCTTTGGGGGGAATTTAAAGAAACCGTACTATTGTGAAATCATACTGATAATAAAACAAACTGTTTCTCCAGTAACAATAAAGAAAAATGTTTAAACTTTTTAAAAATGTATATCAAACTATTTTAAATTAAATATGATATATAATAACTATGAACTATAGGACAATGACTGGTGCTATAACTCAGGTAATAATAAGCAGAATACATTGTTCCCGGTCTAGTTAGTGGCGCTATTACAAGTATTTAATGTAATGCAAAAAATGCTACAGATTTTGATTAAACCAATAATCTACTGAGTTCAGATAATGTCTGGTACGAGCCTTCACCATAATAGATACACTTGACTAGATGGCATAGAGAATCTGACATGCTTCCTCCTCAGTCATAACAAATAGTTCGGATCATTTTGCGAACCTGAATACATTTTGAAGTTTACAAATATGAAAAAAATGAGTCTTACTTTTCAATTACAATATCCTTTTCACGATTAGAAGCCTCATGGTTGGTTCGCATTGCACAGAGACTTAGTTTTAATGACTGGATAACACTTTCGGTTTTGCACAAACGACTCACTAACTTTTGATATTGATCAGAAGTAATCTTAAAACTTATTTTTTTATTGTCTCCAATTGCATTATTTGCTGCGTTCTGTTGATTAAAATGAGAGTGTTTTAGCATTGGTTATGGGCACATGGTCATTTGCATACTTATTCTATAAAGCACTTAAATACTTGCACAACTTTACTATCTTAACATTTTGTAGTCACAGTTCATATATACCAGATCAGAAGCACAGCTATGTTAATAAAACCAAGTTAAATAATAGGTTAGACGAAAAATAAGCAACATTTATAACATATACAATATATATAACACAGTACACACTGCAGGAACTCCAGTAACATGGATGTGGGGACAATGTAAGTTGATGATAATCCATTCAGTACTACCATGCATCTTGTTGTCTCAAACATGATAATAATTAAGAGCATCCCTATGTAACTGTGACCTAATGGTAATGAAACCATCTAAACATAGGCTATACTGTTTACTATGTTTTTTTATTATATATTAATTACCTTTGTTAGGCTTTGTATATCAGATTGTTAATTGTACTCACGAAATTCACTTTTAGTGGTTGAATTGGAGCTTTCTTCAGTATAGGCTGCTGTGCGTATTTGTCCTTCCTTTCCATGGGTACACCACCAAATCGAACAGATTTCTCCTTTTTCTTCCCTGTATTTCATATAAATGTGTTGCAACAAAGAAGACTTTAACATACGTTTTTAATAAAACTGTAAAGTACCTGTTGATGCTTTGCTTAGCCAATCATTTACAGAGGTTGGAAAATCTGGAGAATGCGAAGTGGCACTGAAATGACAAAAGATAAGCTAAGAGCTGTAGTTTGGATTTACATAGTAACTTTCCGCTGTGTTTAAGTAGCACTATTATTAAATATACCGTGAATATACATCATTTACCATATATACTATTACAAGTAGTCATTACAATATTAACACATTAAAAAACATGTTCCTACTGATCAAAAAGCTGTTGCTCGTCAAAGAGGTCTTCAGTTGGAGTAATACCAAGATCTAGTAGCATTTTTGTGAGGTCTGTTGCATCATTTTCAGCACTGGCTAGTCTTTCGTGCATTAACTAAAAAGAAAAATATATTATATATATTTTAATCACCAATTGCACGGCTGCTAACAAATAACCTGTGTGGCATAACATTGTGATAGTGTTCTAAATATATATAGTACATACATATCCTGAAACTGTCCAAAAACTTTTACATATCCTGAAACTGACCAAAAACTTTTACATATCCTGAAACTGACCAAAAACTTGATTAAAGGATTAATAATCACCATCACAACAAAATCAACCAAACCACAATATAAAAAGGAAACTATACCTTTAAATAAAAAATGTCTTTTTTAGCATCTAGACAGAACATGTAAGTTAGCAGTACTTACATTAAGGGGTCCATCTCCCATAGCTGGGAAAGTTGGGGAATTATTTTCTGATGACATTTAGTTGCTGAACTGTTTTGATCAACATGTATTACATACAGCATTAGTTTTATAATATAAATGAACTACAATCAAACCTGTACAAAAAAAATTATAAACAAAAGAATTTTAAAGGCAGTGAAAAAAGTTAAATCATTGTAAAAATTGTTTTCGTAATCTTAATAACTAAGAATGAGCTTTAAAAACTGTAACTCCACAGATTTCATCAGTTTCTATTCCTACTTCTTCAAGAAAAAGTTTTTTGCTTTTCGGATATCCTTCCAGAACTGCATTCATCAAGTCAGAAGTCATCCTTTTTCTTTTGCGCCACTGTCCAACAAATGTCTTGTGTTGCTCTAAAGTCTTTTTCTTTTGAGTAGGATCAATGGAGCCAGACATGGATTTGAGCGATTTTAAATGATTCTGCATCTTTTTAACTTCTTCACCTAATGTTTTCACTTGCTCCATAGCATCTGCAGTTGTTACAGAAGAATTGAGCTGGTTGAGCAAAGATGACCGCTTCTGGTTTTCCGTTTGCAGGCTCACTACTTCTTCATTAAGCTGTTTAATTTCATCATCATGTTTAGATAGTTCATCTTTTTGAACCACTGGAAACTGGGACTGATGTACAACATAAATTTTTGTCTTCCCATACACTTTTTCCAGCAACTTACCCCGCTGACTTAATAACTCAACGGCTTTTGTAACAGCAGTTTTTCCATATTCTTTATGTAAGTTAGAAAATATATCACCAACGCTGTAAGGCCGATTTTGAGTCTTCATATAATCAAAAATAGCATCTTCAATTGGTAATGTTTTCTTCGACATTTTGTTCAGCTTTAAATACGATAAATAAATTAAAGTAAAGAATAGTGAAAATCTGAAAATGGGATAACATTACTCATGTTTATCCCTGTAGCAGGGACATGGTTGGGATCATTATATCAGAGTTAATCACCAGATGACCTTATGCCCACAGTCAGCATGTAAAATTGGTTTTACAACTACCACATACAATTACCAACTACCTAGTAGGACAACTAACTCCCTAGCAACTTTTTATGACCGGTTAGTCTAATGGTTTAGTGCAACGCCTTTCAACCAAATAGTTGAACCGACTAGCTTGTCGTTCGTGTGTTTGGGCAAGGCACTTTACTGTCTGAACCCAGTGGAATGATGGGTTCTACCAAAATGAAATATCTTAATCATACAGAACACATTGCAATAGCGCCAAAAAATCGATAGTGGGCGCGAGGTAATCTGACCATTGCCCGTGTGTTAACCCCTTTTCCATTCACAGTAATAAACATGAATATCCTATCCTAACTACCACCCATTTCTATTGATGCATCCCATGAATTAGTATTGCGACATTTTAACAAACTATCGATTAAGAAGCTTCATTAAATTAGTCACTTTACTGACAAGTTCTAATTTCGTTAATTAGTTCTACTCTAGATCATCAGCATAAAGTATTTATTGGTACTCTATATGATACCAGTCTATGGTGCTTATTCTCCACTCCATCATAATAATAATGCATGTATTATTGCTAAATATGGGCTATTAAAACAGACTTAACTTTCTTTTAATTGTTTAAGTAAATCAAATAACTAGATTAACGCAAATAAAAAAAAGTTTCTTTTATGTTGGCCGGTACTTTTTCCATTTTGAAAACTGAACAACAACGCTGGAAACGGTTCAGTAATTCTGAAAATAAACAGTCCACATAAACATAAAACGAAAATCCCTTTAGACATGCAAAAACCATTAAATTAAACGGAACAGTCGCGTAGTCAAATATTTAAAGCGATCGATTCATATTATATACCGAAAACGGTCTTAGCAACGTACCCATCATGGCTTCGAAACCGGGTCCGATAAAAAAACATAAACGGGAAGCGTTTATTTGGCCGAATGTTTAATGCACAGGAAAATCGATTAAAGCTAATGATTCACATACCGATTACTATGTAAAAACCGGTCTTAGTGTTGAGGCCAATATGGGCTCAAAGCTTACCCTGGTAAAGGAACGAGTATAAAATTAGCCGTTAAACGAAACGGTTGTGACGTTGAATGCATACCATCATATTTATGTTGGAATGATGACCCTAACAGGTGTGTGGCCGCATGGTTAATTGTTATGGTGATAATCCGACTTCTAGAAAATATAGGTAGGCTAGTGCGTGTGTCGAGGACAATTTTGGACCGTTCTATTTTAATCAAATGGCCTTGCTTATGAACACGAACACGCAATACATCTTATTTACTCTGTTCATTCCTTTGAAAACAGCTGGTATGTTCTCGTGGGGGCGTGTATTGTCTATTTCGAGCCGTGTGAAGCACGACAGCATGTGTTTTTAAGCTATAAAAGAAACTACATTCTTCCCATTTGTCATTGTTAGAAAACTGCAAAATGTTGGTATTTCTATTTGCTCTTGTTGCTTTGGCTTCGGGTAAGTAGAAGTAATAAGCATTATTTTAAGGTAATCATAAGTATCCCTTTTTTAGCCAATCCCATGCCTTCTGTGAGTCACCAGAGATTCATAGACAGCTTTCCCAACTCAAGGATTGTTGGCGGCCAAGAATCGGTTATCGGTCAATTCCCATGGCAGGTAAGTTAAATATACAATCAAAGAAAAAAACAACTAAATAATGTACGCGTTCTAGCCAGGTTAAAACTACTTTAAAACAGCTGCGTAATTTAAATGTAGATAACCAAAACACATTCAGTTATATGTTGGACAATATCAGGAATACATTTTAATAATTTTCTGTTACATGTGTTTTACTTCAATAGGTAAGCATGCAGCAAAACAACAGGCATTACTGCGGTGGATCTCTGATCACAACCACTCACGTCATGTGCGCTGCTCATTGCCTTGTAACGTGAGTTGAGTGCTATAATTATTTTAGTACCAAATCATTACTATTTCTCACCAACTTTAAACGATTGAATCATGTCTGAATAACATATGCGTTTTCGGCACCAAACATTGTGCGTATAAAACCCATTTCCATCCCTTGAAAAAAAAGGAACGTGTCCAACCGTATAGTTCATTTGCTAGAAGCATCAGCGTTCGACGGTCAGAAGGTCGTTAAATCGAAACCAAACGCTAGCTAAAGCTGTAAAATATGAAAACGAGCGATTGATTTATTATCAGAAATTCTATTTTAAAGCTGCTTTCTAACCCAACGCATTTTTGTCTATCAAATTACGATAACATTTAATGTTTAGATCTGGAACGATCACTGCAAACTTGGGAGCGGTAGATTATCGAAATCCCGAACAGAAAATCACTCAACAAAAATTTACTGCCCACCCACAGTACAACTCTGCAACAATCGACTTTGATTACGCGGTTATCAAATTGTCATCAGCCGCTATTCTTGGTGAAAATGTAAGAATATATTCACTGGATGCATATTGGAAACGGGCATTAAATCGTTATTTATTAATATTACATTTAAACTTTTAGTTTCCAATTATCGTACATTTTTAAGGTAAACACAATCAAGTTGGCTGCACAAAATAAGGAATATTCAGGCACAGCTACTCTTTCTGGTTGGGGATACACCACTCGATTCCGTAAGAAACTTGTTTCAATAACATAAACCGTTTAGTTTCTTTCGAGATCATAGTTCTTTAAAACCGATTTCCAGCTATTTGATCACGTAAAATATTTATAATATCAGTTTAAAATCTCCTAATTAAATCTTCAGCCAATTATTAATTTACGTTTTGTTTGCAGTTCAGTCGACTCCAATTATGCTGCAACACAGTACACTTCCATTGGTTTCTCAGGCTGATTGTCAAAGCGTATGGGGTAGTGTTATTGCTATCACCGACCGAATCCAATGCGCTGGTGGAGACGGCAAAGTCAGCTCTTGCAGTGTAAGTAATTTCTCTAGCGCCAAATTGCGTAGCCTACACACACATTTACAATGGTAATTCTTTATATTTATCCTTTTTGGCATACCTTTTCCCTCTTAATATCCTTCATAGAAGCGAGTCTCACACAACATATCAGTAAAAACCTTGTTATTGACAGGGTGATTCCGGTGGGCCATTGACCGTCCAAGACAATGGCGAGACCATTCTGATTGGTTCTGCCTCGTGGGCGGAAAGCACATGCAATCCACAATACCCCGGAGGCTACTGCAAGATCTCGGACCAAAGAAGCTGGATCGACGCTCAATTGAATTAAATAAAATTCAAAGCGCAATAAAAAGCCAATAAAAAGCG
>CH002822.1:61441-75812 GCA_000149265.1 Ciona savignyi | reverse complement strand
CTAAATGTTTCTAAATCGAAACCAGTCGCAGAGAAGACTAGTCCGTTATCATAACACTGCAGTCTGCAATAGCTTGAAAGGGAAAGAAAAGCGAAATGGGAAAAGAATATAACTTATACCATTAACTTACTTAATAAGTTTTAATATCATTTTTTGTATATAAAGAAAGAAATTTTATTAGATTTGCAAAAGGAGGTGGATTATACATATTAGCAGTATGTGTATGATGTTTTACTAATCGCTCCAAATAATTAAGTTCTAAGTATTCTTTTAAACTAGACATATTGTGTCTCACTTGTCCCCATAAACTGCAAAGCACCAACTATTGTGGTTTGCAGTGAATCATCGGGCTGTGATCCACCATGTCAGTGTCACTTTCACCTTATTACTAAGAAGGAGTACAGTCACTCTGGTGTCAACTTGTAAGGATTAATTAAGTCCTTGGTGTGTTGTTGAACATTCAGGCACTACATTACATTAATATGGGCAGGTCCACAGTAGCTACCGGGACCAGGAATTTAGGCCATGGAAGGCCCATTACTCCAGCGGCCGCCGGCCAGGGCTGACATGGATCCGGGATAGAGCGGTCAAATCGGCATGTGTCCTGAAGGAAGCTGACTAAATGCTTGACTGCTATGGGTATTCCTGGATCTATTAATTAAATATTTTATGTGTAAATGAAGGACCAAAAATGTCATCTATACTGAAATTTACTCTGGGAAACTTTTTTAAAAATTTTTAGGCTATATTATATATATGAATTGATGGTTATAACATTGTTGTTTATATTTGTTTTTATACCATACAAAAAAAAATTTGTTAAAGTCAGTAGTAGTGTGTTCAGATCACCTTTGTTTATACCCATTTTTGTATCTATTTGATCCGTTTATTGGTTCTTTAACAATGTTTTGTAGTTGTGAAAGCAGAAAAGCCATCATGTGATTGTTGCTAAGGCTGGAAAGTGTCTACTCAGAAAGAGCTCCTTTAATTGGTTAATAATTTAGTTCCTTGTTGCAGATGTGTGGTATGTATACCGGCTGGGTAGGGATACAAATGCCATTAGTTCTAACGCAATTCTACTAATCTACTTTCCCAACCAGAATAAGGAAATAAACATTGTTTAGGTCTTTAGTTATTATATAAATTGTAATTATTAAGTAAGTAAATCTCATACCCTCACTATAACTGCCAACTGGTTTTGTATTTCATTGAGGTGATTGAATATACATTGGCTGTATTGGCACATCATAAACCAATAGTGATTTTACCATGTTTTTTGGTAAATGCAATTCTTTCTGGTGATCATGTTTTCCTTAAAAAGCATTTACTGAAAAAGTTTTGTTAGTTAAAACAATATTTATCAACATTTACTTTTTTCTTTACAGACAACCTTCTTCGATCATAAAATGTTGGTTGGGAGCACACGGAATAAGAACAAAACCCACTGGAATTTGTTCGTCCATTTGTGTACAGTTTGTTTTTTTTCAGAGGAATTTAAAATTTAAAAGCAGTGATTTTTCGTTAAAAGCATTGATCATGTCTCTCTTAGTTATGTCAAAATTTAAAATGATTTTTTCACAGCTTGTGAATATTGAAGCAAAAACGGTTTGCTTAATTGATCCCCATGGCAAATCAACAACATCCAATGTTGTTTCTCAATTCAAATCATTGTTTACTTCCTTAATTTCAGAATTGTAAACCTAATTTTTTTTAGGGGCAACTTATCTTTTAGAAAAAAAACAGCAAGATGTCTATTTGCAGGATCTTAGCTGAAAGGAGGGAATAAGTTAAAGGTCCCCTGCAGACTGATGGCCACAGTTGAGGCAAGGTGCTTTATCTAAATAAGTAAAATTATATGTTCATATGTATACTTTTACTTTATGTAATGACCCCCTCCTTTTTTTTTAAAGAGGCGACCCCACCTTTTTTAGAAGGGCCACCCGCCACTTTTTTTAATGGCGACACGAACCTTTTTTTCTAGGCCATACCTCCCTATGTGTTATAGTTTAGTAAATTTCTTTTATTCTCCTCTTGGTTGGACTTCTGATTAAATGTGAGCGAGATAGCAACTCTTTTTTTATAATCTGAAGTCAATTTTCATATTTATTTGTCCATGGCAAGAACTTTTCACCCCCTATGATACATAATTGTAAAGGCAAAATTTGGTTAAAGGGGTAAATGTAATAACCCAGATAGATGCCCTTGAATTCTACTGGACAACATAATACTCCTTTATTATCATTATATAAAAGAGGCACATGTCCCGGTATTGCTGTTTCTTTCTATAATTCACGTAATAAGAAAGTGTTGTAATCTTTATATTAAGAATGGTTTGTGGTAAATAGGGTCCCTCTTAAAAGCTCCAGTAGTACAATGCCATACTTTGTTAGAGGCTTATAACAATAAGTCCAACCAAGAGGAGAATAAAAGAAATTTACTAAACTATAACACATAGTGAGGTATTTAACTTGCCCAGAAAAAAGTTTGTGTCGCCTCCGAAAAAGTGTCGAGTCGGCTCTGAAAAAGTGGCGTGTCGCCTCTGAAAAAAAATGGGGTGCCGCCTTTAAAAAAGTGGCGTGTCGCCTCGAAAAAATAGTGGCGTGTTGCATGCGTCACTTTCTTATTTATAGTTCTATTGCCATATTTTGGATAGTATGTGAATTTACAGATTGTATCCATTACTATTCAATCAATTTAATATAATTAATCTATTAAGAAATTGGTTAATTGGGTTATTAACACTAGTTTCAACTGTAATCACGAATTTTACAGCTATTTGAGGAATTAAATCGATTGAATTGTCATGGGTACGATATACGAATTCACATTGTCGTAATGGCTGTGTAGAATTTATACTGAGACTGACTAGTACCCTTACTAATCTAGTTTACAATTTAGCTTGTGTATTTTCAGCAGTAGGTCTTAAAATGATAACGAGGTTGCTTTCAAATGAAACAAAAAGAAAAAATCATGACGTATGTACACAAGGTTCAGAATCCTGTTACATAGCTGAACTCCACTGAAGCTGGACCTAAAACTTGCTTTTTGTGATTTTTGCGTATATTTGGATGTCATCATTTTGTTACAGTTATCACAAACGAGAATACATGCAGAAGCACAAAATACTCGTTGCTTTTTTTTAGGTACTGGTAAAGTGTCAGGCGTAATTGAAATTACACAACTAAAAATGAACACTAATCATCATGAAGACTATTTCTCTAAGTAAGGCAAGCCAGTTTTCCGGTTTAAATGTAATGGAGTGAGAGACTTTACTAACCTTTTTACATGACTTATTAAAGCACTGGGTTTATAGTAAATGTCCCGAAAGTCCGTTGTCCAAAGAGACAACCACTAGCTCTCGGTACGTTTTGATCCCACCACCTTTCCCATCACGTTTTTTTGACAGCACTTTTCGGGCAGGTGTCATTAAATCACTGACAGGACAGATGTCACTAATTTACTGACAGGTGTCACTAATTCACTGACAGGTGTCACTAAATTCACTGACAGGTGTCACTAAATTACTGACAGGTGTCACTAAATTCACTGACAGGTGTCACTAAATTTAGTGGAGCAGTTTAGTGACACCTGTCAGTGACATGCTAAACACTGGCAGGTGTCACTAAATTATCATAACCCCGCCTCAGACAGTTAGTAGCTTCAAAGTTTGTTACGTAAGTGATTTGGATATTTGTTTTTTTCGATGAATTTAAATTGCGATTAAAGGCAGGTGTTTGTCTTACAGCTTTAAAGGCGAATTTGGAAATTGTAGCTACATTGTTGTCTGGTGTTAGATGAGTTGATAATGATGAGGGAAGTGAGAAATGGAATACTTGTATTTGTCGTAGTGGAAACCATAGCAAATCAGCCACAAGTTTATGGAATATTGTTCGAATACCTATAAACTAACTGGTAATATTACATGACTCCAAATTTATAATTACAGTGTGTTGGGGTACCTTTATTTTGTACAGGTCCGCTTAGTCCGCTATGTCCAGCGCTAGGTCCACTATGTCGAGCGCTCATTCCGTTAGGTCCAGCGCTAAGTCCGCTAGGTCCAGCGCTAAGTCCGCTAGGTCCAGCGCATAGTTCGCTAGGTCTGCTAGGTCCAGTGCCCTGCCCTAAACACTAATTTAAACCCTGTCCTAAACACTAATCTTAACCCCAGAACTAACCCTAACTCCAACCCCATGTTTAAAACTAACTCTAGCGTACCTAGTGGACCTAGCGCACCTGTACAAAATAGAGGGACCGGTGTGTTGCTACCTATGGTTGTATGTGATGTAAATTTCAGTCCGATTTATTTAGGCCACATCCCTTTGCTTCATTTTACTGGGTTGGACGAATGTACAGGGGTAAATTAAAGAACCGAAAGAGAGAAACTAAGCATTATATTAAAAGTTAGGGTTTGAGATATCTCTTAAGGCTGGGGTTATTGCTGAACTTGAGATTTTTATGAATGTGTTAGTAATATAAAAGACAGAAACGATTTTTAAAATCTGTTGTCTTTTTTTTAGAAATATGTATTTTGCTTTCCGAAAAATCATTTGACGCAGATATCTAAACAATCAATATTGTTTGCATTAATAAACAGTGTCTTCTGCTCGTGGCATAGATTTCATGCAATTTCTTGTAAAAAAGTATTGAAGAACTTACAGTTTAAATTATTATTCTTTGTTTTAGCAAGAATTTTCTCTACTTTACTTTTCCTCTCATTAGTATAGTTCCAATATATATTAGGTCCCTTTGTGAACAATACATGTAAGATATGACTATAGACTAGAAATTGCATAGCTGGTTTCATTTAACCAACTATTAAACTCCTATACTCTTGTTTGAATGCTATGACCACCACAGCATTTGTTTAAAACAATCAAACTTCATTTCAAATGTCCTACTGTTATAATTTTAGTACGTATATAACAATCAATTTACTTAATTGTAGTAGATAAAGATACAGTTTCGTATTTTTGTTAGTTTAAGCGACATCTGTTTTGAACTGAACTATGGGTAAGTGGGATAGATGACGAACATGTTTTAAATGTTTGAGTTTTTTTACTTTAGAAATCATTCTTGGTTCTAAGGATAAAGGTGAAACGCACACATTCTACGATATTAAACCATTTCCCTTAAAATGTACTATATATTGCTATGGACTATTCAAATATCTCTAGTAACTGAAGCTCTTAGGATCTGCAATCAAAACATTTTCTATGTTTCTTTCTGTCAATACATTTATTTTTTTTGTAGGCCCACAAATTTTTATACCAAGAAGTCAATATAATAGGCAATATAATCTATGGCTGAGCAAGCAAAGGTTTTATTTGATTTCAATGGGCTGCCTGAAAATGGAGAAATCACTTTGTATGAGGGTGAGGTAGTCACAGTGGTGAACAAAAACATCGGAGATGGTTGGTGGGATGGTGAGGCATCTGGAGGAAGAAAAGGACTTTTCCCTGAAGCTTATGTTGAGCTGATAAAAACGAACAACTTTTCGGTGAGTGACAATGAATAAAGGGTGTATTTAATAGTTTGTGTACCGGGTATTTTGTTTGCCTAAATGAGGTAACACCCAGTTATTAGTAAAAATATGTAATAAAATAGTCAACATGCCAGTGTGTTTGCTTTATACATCTCCTCACTCTTAATAAACTGACTATAGAGCATAAAGACATGGAGATTATCCAATTGTAATTATATGTATACATTATGGTATGTTATTTGATGTACAATGTACCTGGGACCGGGCTACCAATCTACAAAAGCAGTGATTCTAAACTAAGCTCATGGTCTGTGGCATACTAGCAAACCAACATTAATTTTCTTGAGATATTAACCCTTTAACTGCCGCTGTCGACTCAAGTCGACAGCGCCGAAAATTACATAAGTAGAAAAGTATACAGCCGATTTTGATCAGTGAGATGGCGCTGGAGAGCTGAATAATTTCTGCGTTTGCCAATATAAGATGATATATAGGTTTACATTTGAAAATTTTTAGTTATTTGAGTTTTAAAAAACGTATACATATATGTGTGGTTTTGGTTGTTTTAATTAGTTTTAATTACTGTTTTAGTCCCCGAATAGTTTTCAACTATTGTCGTCATGGTTCGCTTGTTTTGTTTGAAAACAATTCATTCCTTTTTTCGCTTGTACATTTTGGATTAGGCCATTTTTTGAGCTTTTGGAGGGTAAAAACAGATATTCTGTTGAAGAAGCTGCCCTTTTGTTGGCTATAGTGAATCTGTAAGCAGTTGTGCTTCGTTTTTTATGAGTTCTATTGATAAAGAACCTTTTTAAAGTTGTTTTGCATCAGTTTTGTTTCCTGTGGCTATGTGTTTGTGTTTCATTGGGCGAAAGTAAAAAAAAAAAAAAAAAAAAAAATTTTGATTTGCGTATTACGACGTCATCAGTCAAGTTGTGATGTCATCACAAAAAGAGTAATACAAAAATGATCCAAAGATCATCATAAATAACTTTGCTACATACTGTTTTGTTTGTAAAAGAGAAAAAAGGATAGTTTTTGTTGATCTAAATAGAAACACATGACGTCATTGCACAATGTATGACGTCATCAAAATTTAAGTTATGTAAAACAAAAGAAAATTTATTACTGAACAACTTTTCTGTTGATCATATCATGCTAACATCAATAGTTTTCTGTACAGAAGCTTCTAACCTAAGGTGAATTAGCCGAAAAATGACCTAAAAAACAGCCGGCAGTTAAAGGGTTAAGCCACATTGGAAAACACACAATTTAAAACACACACTTTATGCGAAACAATTATTTTTCTGAGTAGTGCAAATGACACCTCATCCCCATGATACACCAGTTTGGAAAACATAGCCAATTATTCTTAGCTATCTGATTGTATACAGGCAATGCTTATTATTATTTATTACCGGTATTTATATTTTAAAACTGTATTTGTTAGTTTTTGGTGATAAAATGCAAACTAATAACATACAAAATTACTGGTACAAGTATTTCAATTGTTAAATGATGATTTCTAATACCCAAAATACTTTATACTTATACATGCATATATAGGCAGCACTGAATCACATATTGCAATCACTTATTCAAAATTATAATTCAATTGCGTAATTGCTACGTTTAATAACTTCCTCTCATTTTGTTTTACTTCCCCAAATTCCCCATTGAGTAAGATTTCTCAAAGTATTTTGATTACATAATGGTCCACTGCACTTGTTCACAGTCCTATTTGAACAAAATACATATTGTTAATTCCAAAAAAACGTTGCTGTACATACATATATATATGAGTGGATCAAATTCCAATATCAGTACAGAACTGACAACATAAATACACCTTCATTAATGTATCCAAAGGCTTATGCTTATATGATTGATGTGGTAAATTAGTGTGTATATTCAGTAAGTGATTTAAACATGACTAAGGTTTACATTTACCAGTAACAGTATGCCTTAATTTCAAAGTTAGACAACACTTTCTTTAATACCCAGCCGAACTCTACAACACCTCGCTACAGCAATGTTCCTGGTGAGAATTATGAGAGCCAACTGAACTATGATCACTCACCAGCCCCCTATGACAGTTCCCCCGCACACTACGATCACTCCCCTGTCACAGGAAGTGTCCCTCAGTTTGCTCTGCCTGTAGCAAAGCCACCGAACAATTTTAACAATGATGATGATGATGCATGGTCAGAAGATTGGGATGACAACTCATCTGTCGCTACCACAGTTGTAAACGTAAGTTATTCTTTATTCTCCCTCCTTTTATTTAGGTTTTAAATTAATTTTTGTGCTTGAACAGTGTTATCTGGCATATAAATTACTGTTTCGTAAATAATTCCTTTTTTCAACATAATGGCAATATATATCATTTGAAACATGAACAATACTTAAATTGTATTAGCCAATATCAGCCTTGTATATATTGTGTTTTTAGATCCCAATCTATAGTGTAAACCAGCGGTTCCCAAACTGGGCGCCGCGGCGCCCTGGGGAGCCGCGAGACTTTACCAGGGGCGCCGCGAAAGCATGCAGAAGTTGATGCATTTATTGTTTTTTCACAAAAAAAACAGTACATGTGTGTTACACCAGGTAAAACGTTAATTGGAGATGTTTAAGACCTGGTGTGAAACCCCCCCATATACTGTCATACAGCATTCGTTTTACTTGTAAAATCCATTGTTTCGGTGTTATCTGCCACTATTTGCTCACTAACATGGCATTGTTTTCGAATAATGGGTTTGTCAAATAACTGCTTTGCATTAATTGAGTGTTCGTCACTTTATTAGTTTAGTGAATAGTTTTAAAGAGTTTGAATGGTTATCCAAATGCATGCTATAGTCCGGATATACAATATACAATACATGCAGTTTGAAAATTTTGGCTTTATGAGGGAGCCGCAAGGTTTGATAAGTTTACAAAAGGCGCCGCCAACAAAAAAGTTTGGGAACCCCTGGTGTAAACAATTGTTTATTTTTCATTTCTTTTACAAAACATAAAAGGACCATGTTAGTTAAAGGAAAAAATGTATTGTAGCAAATGCCTGGCGCATCGAAGCAGTATGGCAGCGAAGCGCATGATGTCTCTTCACTCAACTCGGTTGAGAGCAGAACATCCAAAGTATCTGGATCAGTCAGCAAGAATTTCAACCGCTTTTCTTCCTTTGTAAAGCATGGAGGAGAAAGTTACATGCTTGGCAAAGCAGATGCAAGGGTTAGGCAAGTTGACCAAGTAAGTGGTGCTGTGTAACTTTCGATGGTAGGAAGTGTTCGTGTACTAGTACATCTAAGAATGTATTTAATGTTATTTTCTAATGTGAAGTACTGATGTCTAATTTTGGTCAGTTTTTCTAATTTTGTCAGAAGGGGAATTCTTTTGTATATTTTTAGAGATTTTAAATTTAGATTAATTACTCTAATTGGTAATTTAATATGTAAATTTTGACATATTCCGTCATTCACACATAAAAAATAAAATAAAATTTGGCATATAGATTCAGATTATGATGGGAGAAAATGGTCCAGCGTGGAAACCATATGACCACATATACTCCTGTGCTATTGAAAATCCAAAACAACAAAGCAAAATGAAAGGTAAACAAAACAATTACCATGTACTACTACTGTGCACATATTGTTTGCAAGTTTATGATCAACAGTTTAGCCTGAAGCCAAATGTTGGCTGAGACCACAGATTACATGAAAGTGATAATATGTAATGTGTAACTTTTGGATTTAATACTGCATTTAAAATAAACAGCAAATATATGAGCACTGTATACAACAGAGATTTGTTTTAATTTAAATTAACGTACTTACATTTGATGTGTCCTAAATGTTCTACTAATAAACATATATAACCTTTTCATTATACTTAATAAAATATTTTACTTTTAAATGCTTAGTTTGAACATTTGAGTAAAACAAGAATCACCGTTAATTCTTAAAACCACACAACATGTTATGCAAAATATCTTTCATTCCTTACCAGGCTTAAAAAAGTTTGTATGCTACAACCTCACACCTAGCGACACTGCGGTGACAGTTCAGCGCCGTTATAAACACTTTGATTGGTTATACGCTCGGTTGGTGGAACGATATCCCATGGTAGCGATACCACGCCTACCGGATAAACAAGCCTCTGGAAGATTTGAGGAAGAATTTATAGAAGGGAGGATGGCACGGTTAAAACTCTGGGTTCGTATTTAAAAACCGATTATTCGGAATCTTTTACTATTTATTCTTTGTTAATACCTCGCCGATAGGTCGCACCATCATATAGGTCGCACTATTATTTTTTTGGTTAAAAAAGTATAATTTAGAGTTGATATAAGTCACCCTGAAAATCTACGGATTTAAAAGGCCCTTTTCTCTAGCTTTTTTTGCATAGATCTATCTACGGGTATATACGGTATTTTTTAGTTGTTTGTGCATGATAAGATTTATTCTGTTAAATTGATGGTTGATACACATTAAAATCGAATTTGCTTCAGATTGCCTACATCTGCCAACATCCCGTTCTCTCACGCGCTCAGATCTTCCGAAACTTCCTCACATTAACCGAGCAGAAAGCATGGAAGATGAGCAAGAGACAAGCGGAGAAGGATGACCTTGTTGCCGCCAACTTCTTCCTCACCGTTGCGCTTCCTCCCACTGTTACCACGGTAACAGACTCCGAGGGCCCGCTGGATCAGTTCAAGAAGTTCACCCGGTGTAAGTCATGCCTTGATTTTTTAAGTTTTAATTTGGGAAAGATTTCAATTTCTGTATTTTATCAAAAATTGTAAAATGAACTTAGCATTAAGCATTTTTCAACGCTTCATAATCAAATGGTTGTTTAGAAGTATTTAATATTCCTAAAACGTGGGATATTGTGACCGCCATTCCACCTTATACTTTACTTTTTGGCATTTTATTGGTATTTAGTATTCCGCTATGATCTAAAAATCTCTCTCTCCAGCCATGGATGATAGTTTGTCACAAATATCATCGAGCGCTCAAAGCATGACCAGCAAGCATTACGGGATGTTTAAACGAGAGTACCAGTCGTTTGGAAAGTCGTTTACATCTCTGTCGTCCGCATTTAACATGCATCAAACCACCAACAATAAAAGTTTAACTACTGCTGTGAAGCACACAGGTATTTCCAGCTAATTCAATTCAATCAGCAAGCCTATGACGCTTGTGATGCACTTTTTCCAAGAACTCTTTTGAATACCAAATGACGTAATGCACTGCTTACTATCTATTAGAACAAATGGTTATTATCAGTTATTATATATCTGATTGTTAATTTATATTTGGATGCGACCAAAACAATTTAGCTAATAATGAACCTGACTATTTTTTACATAAAACCATGTATATATTCACAGCATTTAGTTTTAAAACATTGAAAACTTTTGTAAAAATGTAAAAACAGTCATTTACTCGGCAGTTTCAAATACACTGGTTGTTTGAAGAGTTCATTATTTTCAACTATTGAAACAGGTCAGACATATCATCGGATCGGAGAGATGTTTGCCAACCAGCCGAAGTACGATCTTATTCCGTTGGTTGATTCGATATGGCTCTACAAGGGATTGCTCGATACCATTCCAGATGTTTGGCATGTAAGTGTGGTTTGCTGTGTCATGGTAGCGCAACTGCATATTACCACAGTCGTCTAAGACAAAAGCATGCTGC
This sequence comes from Ciona savignyi, assembly GCA_000149265.1. NCBI lineage: Eukaryota > Metazoa > Chordata > Ascidiacea > Phlebobranchia > Cionidae > Ciona > Ciona savignyi. The sequence goes on along the minus strand of CH002822.1, from coordinate 64,631 downwards.
TAATTATATCCCGATTCGTACATTGTTTGCAGTTAGCCCATGGTGTAGAACGTGCACTCCTGGGCCACTTTAAAATGTTTAAATAACAAGCAGTTTGGTCTCTTGGCAAACATAATATTTAAATAGACTTTCGTGTGCTTATTTGCTCAGGATAGAGTTCCCTTTCATAGTACGTTGTAACTTCAAACTTATTTCAGAAAATTTGTATTGTCTGTAGAAGTGGCGGAAATTAAATTTTGCTTCCATTTACTGGATTAGTAGTTTCGTATTACAAAGTCTATAGAAGTAGTGGAACATACTTATATTTGTAAATTGTAAAATGTCATTTAAATTAAGATTAGCGACTTTGTAGTACATTAATAAATTTAAAAACTATTCAAACTATTCATTGATCTATTCAAACTATTCATTGATCAAATTTTCGTTATTGATGCCAATTTAAAATTATTTTTAGTAATTTTCCCGCTTATTCTATTTGACCTAAAAATACGAATTTTGCAATTCATTAGATGCAGACCGGGGCCATGCGTAAAGTGCGGGAATGCCGCAAACTGAAAGAAGAAGGTAAGATGACAGACGTTGAGTGCGGAGCGGTGGCCGAACGTGCCGACCGCGTGGTTTGCTGCATGCGCGCCGAGATCGACCACTTCCACCAGCAGAGAATACGGGACTTCGCAGCTGCACAGAGGGAGCTGCTTAAGAACCAGGCTCAGTTCTTCGAGAACATTGCAGCAGAGCTGAGAACTGCGCTCCAACAGTACAACGAAGTGTTGGACAGCTGAGGGTGAAACTTTCCTCTACTATTTGCCCCGGAGGATGGCACGAACCGCTTGGAACCTGCATCATAAGTCATTCTACTAACCAGGCCAGTAATTCTAGCAAACAGTGCTTCATCGCTTACATGTCACAAGCACGATGTAGTAAATGGATTGGTGTGTTTGTTGCAGCTCCCTTGTGCCGTCGAACTGTTTTTTCGCTGCGAGACTATCTAGTGTCTAGAACACAAAACAAAGTGTGTGTAATATTATCCGATGATGATTATTACTGTGGAAATCTATAACCTCATTTATTACCAACACAAGCTCAATAGTAAGCAAATTCAGCACTGCCATGCCACGAGTTTGTTAAGTTCTCGGCAACCAAGCACAGAAAATCGAAATTACAACGCACACAAACACAATATAGGCGGCGCCACTATTGTAACAAATCGTCTTTGTTAATGTTCCTATAATTGTTTATAAATTGATTGATGGCACAACACTACGTAGCAAATCGAAACTTTATGCATAACGCTTGTGTTGTGAGAGTTCTTCGTGCACTTGCGTATAAACAAATCAATGTAGCAAGATCAAATTTGCGGGTATGTTGCAAACAAAAGTACATTTTTCATTCTAACTTTTACCAACTATGCCTTTTATCCTTTGTGAGTGAGAGTGTAAATTATCTAACGATTAATGCCGTGGTTCCAAACGTTTTTAAGCTTCTGACACATACTGAATAGATAGGCTGTTTCTTTCACCAGGACAAACCAACTATAATTTTGCTAAAATGTTTAGTGCAACACTATACTATGAAACGCACCCAGTCGATAAACAACAAAACTAAAAACTGCACATTTATTTTCTCTCTAAATTATAATTTTTATAAGCAATTTACTGGCCGGAGTTTTGTAACATCTCCCGAGCAATGCAAAATCCATCCCGTTTAGGAACCACTGGTATAGAGTGTAGAATTTATTTATATATATATATATATATATATATACATACGTAGCAATTTGCCTTGTTTTATTTCGATTACTATTATATCTCTGTTGCAATTATCATTTTAGTATGATGTACTTTACGCTGCTACGTTATTTTAAATAAATGTATTTGTAATATCGTTTTGAATTCAAGTTCATGAAACAACAACTATATCTTATCGGAATACTGGCAAAAATGTAAAATTTGGGATAAATGGATCAACTGATAAGCACTAAAGAAAAGTGGTGTAAGTGCCTCGTTAGAAACTAAAATTTCATTCCTCAAAATTTTACTTGAACTCGGTTTTTGTTCCCATGTACAAGGCAATACGATTTCATGTGATCAAATGTTGTGCTCAAAACGTAAACGGCCGATTTAGAAAGCAATAAAAGCAGGGAAAACTGCTATAATTGGACAAGTAAAACAGAAAATCAGCTAAAGCTTGGATATTACGTAGACCTTGTTGTAAAATAAGTATCTAATTGATACTAATAATGCTTTAAGCGTTAAGTCAATTCGTTTAAGATTTGCAGTTGCCGTAAGAAGGGGCCAAACCAATCCCCGGTATAGTACCAAGCAAAAAATATAATATTAAATAATCAAGCAAAGTGCGCACGATGCATGTTTCCATATAAATTATGCTTAATTGTTCAACATCTTCCCACCGCCAGCACTTTTCTATCCATGAAAATTTACACAGCGGAATCCTATTCTACATAAATACACTTTGCAGTTAATTGAACCAGTGTATTTTCAAATCCACAAGGTTGCGATAAAATAATGAATCATAATCTCGAAAAATGCAGGGAATGACTGATGAGGATCGATCGGATCTTATGCTTCCCATTCTGGATGGATACGAAAATCTTTGGGTATTGGAGCGTTGGGTTTCACGTACATTGACCTCGTGTTTTGAATTCTTCCCGTGTAGTTGTAAACCTATATTAAAGAACATTGCTCGTTATAAAGGCGAGACATGAAACAACTGAAAATAAAAACTTTTTCCATTGACCATGGCAATATAAAACAGATTGTTAAATTTGATATAATTAGTTTATTTCCTTACCACATAAAATATACTATACAGATCGGTGGCATTCAAAGGTACACCAAAAGTAAAAAAAAGTTGTACACGAAAAGTTAAAAAAGGTCCATGTTTTATCAGTGTAATCGGAAAAAGCGGAACAATAACCCTCACAGACATTTGTTAGATGTCTATCGTGAGGATATCGGATCTATTACAGGGTGTGGTGTACAATTAAGACGTTTTTTAATCATATAAATCCACTGGGTTTAAACGATGGTCTCCAAGTGCCATAAAGGACACAACCAACCAGCGGATCATTTCAATACCATGTATGTGCAACAAACAATGGCTACGACATCCCGAGCGGGAGAATGGGTTGGCCTATTGTGGTGAATGGTTTTTGAGCCTTGATGCCTTT
>CH002822.1:40567-60981 GCA_000149265.1 Ciona savignyi | reverse complement strand
ATATATATGCATTGATCAATGAAAAACAAAATAGATAAGTTAATTGAAATATACCGGCATGTGGTGCCATGTCTGAAGCTCTTTGTGCCTCAGTCTTGTCTCAGGGGTCAAAATTCGTAAGTGCTTTCGGCGAGCGGCTAGTAAGAGAGATTTGATGTGATCATCGAGTGTTGCGTGGTTCATGTCTGGCTGTTTCGGCCCCTGCCCCCTAAAACATCACAATCATATAACAACATTGATACCTGTTAACAATGGTCATGGTTAACAGTCATTGCATTTTAATCTTTAACGTGTTTTTATTGCCGCTATAAATTTCTTGTATATTTTTAAAGCTTGTCTGCCTATTGATATAAGGATAGAAAACAACCTTGATGGGCTTATTCACGTGGTCAATTGTCAAATTACCCTAGCCCAGTGATTTCACTAACTAAGTGATGACATAATGTGCATATGTTTGCTAACCAATCCTTTTCTGAAACCCCGAAAACCAACCTGTTGGATTTTAAAGTTTCAAGTACAGCACTGAGTCTAGCATCCTTATTTCCGAGCAAATTTGGTGCGGGGTGACTTCCACTTGGCCCTCCAAGTAACCTTCTTCCAGCCATCGTGGAAAAGAACTGCAATGCAGCCCGCCGATCTGTAACATTTTGGGTAAAGGCAGTGCACCTTTTTTATTAATTTATATAGTGTCATTAGTTTACCGCTTTCTGTTGCATTTTTAAGCCACTCTCGAACCGCCTTCCTTGCATTCGGTTCAAGTGTGTTTTCCAAGAGTCTGTCGACTTCGGTTCTTCCATTCTGTCGCAAAACCTGGGGTGATGCAAGTTAAACACCCGGAAGCATTCGGCTACGGTGACATTGCGGAACGATAGTTGGGGTGATTAAGAAAATAAGAAATATACTTGTTCTGTGAGACGTTCTTTCCCGGGGTGCTTCGACAGCCAGCGTTGTGCGGCCGAGTAAGTTCTTGGCTCCAGATGCTTTTCTGTGGCTTGAGTGGCGCTTAGAGAAAGACGAGGCACTGCAGATTAAAATGTTTATTATTTAAGATGGTCCATAGTATTTAAATGTAACTGTAAATGTTTTTGATGCGTAAAGATAATCTCAGTGCTATCCACTGTATAAGAGTATTGATTTATAAAAAGAATACACATTTAGGTGCAGTGAAGCATGTCACTGGCTTTTGTCTGAGAGACGTGGTTAGCACTTACAAGTTGTAACTCGCCCTTGCTCAAGAAAAGCAGATTTCATGCGAAGGACCTCGGCCATATGCTCCTGCTGCTCTGATTTGATTGGCTGGAATTTTCCAGGGGGCGGTGCGTGGTGTGTCGTATGAGTGAGCTCATGTTGTCGACTGAGAATGATTATTTTAAACTTGATAAGTTAATGACTCGGAGTTCAAAAATAAGCTAATGCGATTCCATGTTTAACTAGTGACCTGCTGCCGGCTCTAGATTGTCCTTGGATTTTCTTTAATAGTTCCGCTTCTCGGGTTACCGGTCTTCCTTTATCTGAGTATCGACTTGGGACTCTCCAGTCCATGAACGCCTGTCAATTCATACACATGTCAGCACTCAAGTCTTACAAATAACAAAATCTCTCACACAACAATATATTATGAAACCGTATGAAACAGGGAAAATTACAAAACTATTGTTGGTAAAACCCCATGTGTTAACACGAATTGCTTTGATAAAATACTAAATTAATTTAAATTTTTAAGAATTTAACTGCGTTTTGTAACTTTTCCTATCAAAAATATGATTACTAAAGGTTTAATTTGATTATCTTCTACGTAACAACCAAAGTATACGGTAGGATGGCACCTCCATATGTTTATTTTAGACATCTCAAATATAATCCAATTATACGGCACCAACCTTTGTTTTTGGCTCGATAACAAGGTTTGGTCTAGGTCCAATCATTATTTATTCTCACATTTAGATATAGGCTTAGAAATTAAACAAACTAATATAGCCTTATATTTCGTTTTCAACAAACACTGGCTCTATACACAGTGAGCACTTTGACCAATTATAAGTTTTTATTTAAACCTCTAACAATTGCCTATTGCTTTAGACTAGAGCAGTATGAACACATTATCTCAAAATACTTTCTTTTCAAGTCGTAACAATACTGGCGGATAACTATGGCTCTTCAAGGACGAGGTAACAATACATCTGCCCGTGTAATAACGCGCTAAGTAACTTAATCGGGTTTACGCTACCGCTGCTGTAATATATATCGCGTAAAAAGTCAACAGCAATTTATTGTTCTAAGTATATTGACTTAATTAAATAGGTTACCAGCTGATCAGCCTAAAACTGATACTATACTCTGATTTAACATTTAATGTTTTGTTAATTCAAATAATAATTAGTCTGCTGTATCGTCCTTCGACGTCAATTTAATATCTATAATAAATTAAGAAAAAACGGTCGCACATTATGACCTAACAAGAAACATATCGTGAAAACCTTGTTTCTTATTTAATACCACGCAGCCAATGGGCTTTTAAACACCACGTTAATGTTTTTGCACATTCAAACTAAACTGCCTACATTTTGAACTAGGTTATAGAATTTTTATTCTGTACAACAGTTACTATTAGATCCGAGACCAATATTTTTACAATACGCCGTTTTTCTAGTGAAGTTGCGGCGAAAAAACAAACACTGTATTCTACAATTGTATGGACTTAATCACAGAGCAGCCAATCTCACCTTGCTTGGTTGGGGATTGTTTCTTCCCTCGAACGGGTGTTCCTTCGGCAAGATTACTCTCGGGCTGTCCATGGCTGTTTCAAACTCGACGTTGCTGATCTCTCCGGCTCTTTTCTTCTTCCCGAGGTACGATATAGATTCCTTCCAATCCCGACCGTAAGGACTGTTGCATGGAAATATATTATTGCGAGTGTCGGTGTGAACGGCTTTGATCAACTTTGATGCGAACTGCCCAGCAGGTACATCTGGCGAAATGTACACTTGATAAGCTTCAAGCGCCATTCTGCTTGGTGGACTGGTTGGTTTATTTCCGAAAAAATAGTTCACGAGGCTTATGACACTGTATTTCACGCCCACTAAAAAAGCAAATGCCGTTTAAATATTTCTACAATTTTCGCTACACAAAAGGCACCAATACAATGCGGCTGTAAAAGTTTACAACTGACTCCTACTTTAATATGACCAGCTGCACCTTTACAAAAACTTCAATCAAAAACTTTAACGTAAAGTTTGCCTCAAAACGCCCTGTTGGTTTTTAATAAACATTTAAATTGCATGTTTTCTTTCTTGTATCTCAACACATATGTTTATTATGTGGCATAATAAAGCTTATATATTATCAAATATCAAATTCTTTTGAAAGCCCTTTGACCCATAATGTAAAGAAATTGCTGAATAAGATATTGGTTACGCCCCTTTCAATAAAGACGTCTGTTAATTATCATCCACCCAGAACTGAAGCTACTGTTTAATAAAACTGACACCTATTAGTGTAATTTGCTTAAATGTACCAAAAATTAACGAATGAATAAGTGTGAATAATGTGGGGCATGGTCATAAATATTCAATTTCACGAATTACCTTATCGTATTCGGAACTCCTAAACAGAAACAATTGTGTAAAGGTACTGGCGGGTGTTCACTTAAAAAACAATATAATTTAGAAAAAGAATTTAACTAATTATCCGAAGAGTTAGTTCATTTGTAACACACACAGCGTTAACCAAATAGTATAACTGAATTAAAACCGGCCGCTAATCGATTGCGTCCCATTGGTCAGGGATTTTGACGAACCTTGCCATAGCCCGTTGTTTTAATGGCTCATAACGTTTGTTCGTGACATAACGCCCCGCGTGTTTCCATCAATGGGCATAAACAAAAGTATCTTATTTTACTCAAATAAAAGCACAAAACCAAACTTGAAGTCAAATAAAATTACTTACCTGTTAGTTGCCTTGGCTTAAAAAATATTCTTTGTTTTACCGATATATCGAATGCGAATCATAGCTTGTGAAATGGCTGTATGATTTATAGAACATATCGCATTACGTCTCCTTCTTTTCTCTGTAATGTATTTTCATACCGTCAGTGCAACTCACATGAAGGTAAAAACAGTTGAGCTGTGTTTTCGTGACCTCACGCCCGATTTACAAGTGATGACAAAGACGTAATGTGTTTTTGTTTGAAGAAAGAATAACCTATTGAATAAGATGCCGAGTCGGTGTTTTTTTATAGCGGTATTTACTAAACAATACTACTAGAATTTGGTAATAAAGTTAAAGTTTTTATAGGTATACCATATAGTTCCGCTTAAAATTTACTGGATTTAAACCACGTTCAAATACACATGGCCGATCGAGGGTCGTGTATCACGTTGTACATGCAGTGGCACAAACAGGAAGTTGCGGCAGTACAGGCTGAAAGGAAACCGAACAGTTATTTCTGGAAAGCTATAGTTTCCGGACACAATTTATGCCACAAAGCAATAGAAAAGTCTGAATTGGTATGCGCAACAAAAATGTTAACATTTCTTAATATACTAAGACAATAAATTACTGTTAATGCCGCACGGTAAACTGTAAAATTCGATAGTCATTTTTGAGCTTCTTTACAACCATACGCCGCGTACATTGATGGTATGGACTGTACGGACAGTTCAACCCGGGCGGAAACAAAACGATGGCTAAACCTCAAAGTCCTTAACGATACACACAAGGCGCGTAATTACATTTCTAACGTATCGAAGGTATAGGCCACTATGCGTTCTAGGTGAGCCCACGACGACAATGGATATCTTACCGAACGTACCTCAGCAGATGATCTTTCAGTGTCGGTTGATTTGAGCCTCCGAGAATGCTTTATTACTCACGGTACGAGATGACTTACTTTCTACCTGGTACCGTAGGTAACAAGGCAGCATCGAAAACCATAATTATGACACTGCTTGATTAATTAAAGCGTTATTTTAAGACACTATTCTACAAATATCTTGTGCAAAAGTTTTAAATTTTTTTTTCGTTGAAACTGGGGGCCTTAATTAACAGCTACATGGTCCTTTCTCTTAGTCGATATATGTACAGAACGGTGTCATCGTAACATATATTCTGTGATTTGGAAATAACTCTTGTTCGATTTATACTAGACCAACCGGAGGCGCCCAAAAAAGGTTGTTTGCAAAGGAACCAATCGATCGGGGTCGATCGGTCTCCTGGTTGGACGACTCGGGCAATTGCAAGTGAGGGGGAGCGATACGGAAGCGGTCCTCCCACGCCCGAAGGACCGAGACGTCGGAGCAGGAAATATTCGCTTCTACAACTGGCACCCTCGGCAGTGCGCTGAGTAGCTTGGATAGTATTTCAATGTACGAGGCACACCAGTATTGACTTGAATGACAAATGGCGGTGTAATGCCCGGGAATGATCTGTTGAACCAATTAATATACTTCTGTACCGAAAATTCGACGAAATTTCGCTTTACGCCAAAGATTCTAAGTTTCTTATACTCAACCAAAATTTGTGACTCTTTAAATAAAATCCAACCTTTCATGGCTGTAAACGTACTTAGGTTTTACATGGCTATTTCGATTAAAAATTTAAGGCTCCTTCCCTGATAAAGCATTCGCAAAGTTTAAGTAAGATTGGTCCAATCATGTGGGTCCACGCACACACGGCACACCAGAATTTGAATTGAACGGAAACTGCGACATTTGGAAGCAGACTCCAGGAAATGGATTGCTTCCATTCAATAAAGCGTAGTGCAAGTGACTCAATTAATACAAATCAGCTCGGTAAAAGAATTTAAAAAATGCGTTTCGTCAAACCACAAAGATGGTCGTGTAAAACGACAATTAAATTGAAAACGCTGCACCCCAAATGTTAATATATTTCTCCTTACAGGATAAACAAATATCTTTACACAATATAATTATCGAAACATATGGTAAGTAACACTTAGTAAAATTGCTGAAAATGACAAACAACGAATTTCCTGGACCCTCTGCAGATATGCATGTTTAAAATATACTGGTTAGTTACATTACCTATGTATCAAACAGATTAAGTAGACAAACGAACCTGGTGTATCTTATTCCATATTCCTTACAGCATTATGTCATGTTTTAAGAATGACTTTATTGGATATTTGCATTTTATACTATTCGCCCCTCCATGGGTAATATAAACTAATTTCAATTTCCTCTTTCACAAACACTATAGGTAGGTTACATTTGGTTAGATTCGTTTCTACGTTAACCAAGTTGTAGCAAGCTACGACAAAGCTACTCTGACAGAAGTTAACAAGTGGTGCCACTTCGGAGCAGTTGAGCAAATACGGCGCCGTTGTACCCGGAGTCGAAATTATTCGATTTCCGCCAGGAATCTGCGACGTTTTGAACATGCGAACTTATAAATGAAGATTTAGACAACTAACAGAGAACATGTTGTATATACTATAATAGGGCAATTCTGGGTATTCTGTTACAAAACACATTATCTATGTCACTTTTTAAGGTCAATAGTATATATTTTAAAGATTCATATAGTCTTATTGGTTGATATGCGCGCTTAAATCTAAAGAACTTTCTATTTATAATTTGACACCTGTTTTGCTGACATTGCTAACACGTGAAGCCAACTGCAGGTTAGAAAATTCTCGGTAAAGCTGTTTCCCGCACTACCACGCAGTTTGGTTTTGCCGTATGTTGCGTAACCTTATATGCAGAAGCAGGATAGCCAGATGCTTTAGGAAATCCCTGAAAGTGAAATTACAGGAAATGACTCTTTATGACAGTATAGAACCGGGGTGAGCGTGCGTCTATTCAAGTCGGGCCAACAATCAGAACTTTCTGCCTACTTTGCAGATGACGTGCATGGTGTTATGTAGGCTCGTGTTGCTTGGCGAACTGCCTCTCGACAGCAAGAAAAACTCGTATATAGAGCGCAAAGTAAATTAATATACAATGTGTGAACACTAAACAACTGACGAAAGAAATATAAAGTATTGGTTCCACATTGATGTAAAAATTGTTTTCAGTTATTACATCTTATGTAAAACTATATTTTGTCTGTACAACGTGACTTTGTACACTGTCGAAACCTAAAATACCACTCCTTGTCATCTTAATTTTAATAAAATATGTCACAAAGTGTAAGAAGATCGCGGGAAATCCATGGACGTTTTTGCGTAAATGACGTGATGACGTTGCACAGCTTGCCAAGCTCACCATGAAATAAATATGTATTTTCTAAGATTGAAAAGGGAAACATACTGGTTTTCTTACGTTGATTTATTTTTATTTATTGCTGCGTAATGCCCGTTGAGGCATGTCAGGTCGCCATTTTATGTCGGCATTTTGGCGCTAATTATCTTAGATAGCCGATACCAATATATAGTGATGGTACTGCATTTTTTACTTTAAATTGTAGACGAACAAAATAATCCAACAAAACCAGTATAGGATAGCATAGAATAATTATGTTTTCCCAATCACGAATTTAATCCCCGTCCGCGTGAATGGGAAAACCAACAGATTTAACACACTAGCAACCGTCAGATCACCTCGCGCCCACCGTTGGGTTTCCGGAACTTTCGCAGTGTGTTGTATAATTGAGAGATACTTTTAACTTGGTTCTAGAACCCATTAATCCGCTGAGTTAGGCAATTTCCGTCAAGTGCCTTGCCCAAGGACACAACTGATTAGCTAGCGAGTAGTTTCGTATCTGCAACCTTTCGGCTGAAAGGCGCCGCACTAAACCACCAGGCTAACTTGTCGGACGAATATACATTTCGGTTGGAGAATCTTTCAGTAGAAACTGCAAAATTGAGATAAGCTTTTATTGTATAAAGGGTTTAAAAGTTTTTAAAGATTACAAATCTCAGCACTTTTAAACTGCTATAGAAATATCTAATTGCCGCGAAAAATGATGGTGTCTACTTTTCGCGAATGGGCCCATGCATTGTTTATAACCCGAGTGATAAGTGTTTAACCGAGTGGTAGCCGTAGGTCTAAGAATTGACGAAGATTAAAAACGTAAACATACCAGATAAGTATAATAAGCGCATACTAAAAATTTTAAGCTTAAAAAATGTTGTAAAATAAAGTAAAACATTTGGGGACAGCATTATTTTAATAACTATAATAATTAATTCCTTACCACATAACAACATCGTCTACTTACTCCACAAATGTAACCGGTGTGTGTTTAATTCTACTAAGAGTATCTACTGACCAATGATTGCTTTTTTAATAGTTGAGTTAATTGGATTATTTTTTTTTATAATGATTTACTTTAACAGTTTGTTGACTTGGGTAAGAAAACCCGAAAGACAGACAGTGTGCCTCCACCCTAAAACCTATATGCTTCTTCAACGACGTATGCTTTTTTATTATTTTGATTAAAACACTGTATTGCTAATATACCAAAAAACGAAGAGCTTTTAAAACAATAACGGTTTCTTGTGAACTATAACTAAAGGGTCGCGGGCATCATTCTATGACTTAAATATGCGTAATGTACTCATCGATCGGTTAAACTGTATCGTTCTCGGGAAAGCACGTAAAATAGGTAAAGCGAGCGCGATAGTTTATTAAGACAATAGTTAAACATTAACCAACTATGTGTCATTTGCGGCATTTAACTTGCGTATTGCGAAAGTAGTTATTAGAATTATTTTATCAATAATGAAAGAATATAAGTTGTATTGATTTTTGATAAGCTCTGACTACGACATATGTAACACAGAACTTCGACAAAGTCGAACTCATACACGAGTTCCGTTTTATTGTTTGCTGTATCTCGTACGGGAAACTCCATGCTGGTACTGCGAATGTAAAGGACATGCAACCAGAACTCGGCTTTCGGGTTCTGGTAACTTTTAAGATCTTACATTTTAGTTTTCTACGGTGGGAAAATTTTTGGTCCAGCTATATTAGACGAAATGGAACTGTTTCCTGGTTTATTTCACAATTTCCAAGTTAAAGGAAAGACTCAAAGACTTAAAACGGAAAAATATGATGTTGGTCAAATCGAGTCAAAGAATAGCGATTATCTTCGCAATTTTATTTTTCTTGTCGACGGTGGCATCGGCGGACCGATCAAAGAGGTTGCTTAGAAAGTTTCTAAAGAATTTACCGAATAAGCAAGACAGGAAGATTTTATGCAAACGTTCGATTTTTATGCAGGTTCCATCCAAATGTAAATGTACCTGATATAATATACCATGCATACAGCTATAATTAACAATTGGTATATACGCACATTTCGGGCGCATGTTAAATTATGTTTATCGCAAATATACATGTATATTAAATATATTTATATCCCTAGGACACTGCGCGACTATCGGTGCCGTGTTCACACCACCATCCAACATCGAGAGGCAGTCGCTAGATGGCGCCAAGTGATCATGATATGCCCTGATTTGGAGCAGATTTACTTGAGCACAGTGGTGTGCAGTAGAAGATGCTACAATCCGAGAACATGTCAAGTTATCCCAGGGCTTAAAGGCATGGCAGTCAGGCAAACTGTAAGTTTGACACTGCGAAACGGAACCAAGAGAACCATAGAGCTTCCAGCTTCCTGTAAATGTGTTTCAAATGAACGCACAACAAACTGCAACAACCGGACATAGCCGAAAGCCATTTGCTTGACTTTGATGTTGATTCACCTTTTTACTCTTGTGTATTTCTTTTGCTACTGCATTTGATGTGCAAGTTTTATTTATTTGTTTTGTTACATTTTGTAATAAACTAGAAAAATCAGGATGTGTTCAATGATTTTGCACCGAAAGTTAATGCGACTTAATTGAAAATGTGTGTAATATTAATTGCTGATAGGCTATGACTACGATATTTGTAACACAGAACTTCCACAAATTCGAACTCGCACACGAGTTCCGTTTTATTGTTCGCTGTATCTCGTACGGGAAACTCCCTGCTGGTACTTCAAATGTAAAGGACATGCAACCAGAACTCGGCTTTCGGGTTCTGGTAACTTTTAAGATCTTATATTTTAGTTTTCTACGGTGGGAAATTTTTTTAGTCTAGCTATATCAGACGAAATGGACCTGTTTCCTGGTCTATTTCACAATTGTCAAGGTAAAGGAAAGACTCAAAGACTTAAAACGGAAAAATATGATGTTGGTCAAATCGAGTCAAAGAATAGCGATTATATTCGCAATTTTATTTTTCTTGTCGACGGTGGCATCGGCGGACCGATCAAAGAGGTTGCTTAAAAAGTTTCTGAAGAATTTACCGAATAAGCAAGACAGAAGGATTTTATACAAACACAAATGCGAAATTATTGTCGGAGATAAAAACGAAAAGTCTTTTGCTGGCTGGAAGGAAATTTCGATAAAATGCAGAAATTTGGAAGATGACGTCATTAATTCTGTCATTTGCGATCGTCAATGTATTGATAGGGTGAAGTGCAAAGAGATAAAGAAGACAAAAGTGGCGCCTATTTGGAGAACTATCAAATTAATTGAAAGAAAAGGTGCCAGAACACATCACGTTGACATACCTGTTGCTTGTAATTGCGTCGCTAAAACAACCTGCACCAGGAACAGGACCAGTCGAAGAAAATCTTAGACGGCTTTACACAATATATTTTACCTGTTATTTATAACACCCACTTACCTTCGCACATTCTTTACTGTCGTACCGTTTTTTATTCCCTTTTTAATTAATTTATTTGTTTCAATAAACAAAATGTCTATTTATTGTAGTTTACAGTTAAGATCGCAGAAAAGTTGTAATGCCAAATAGATTATTGTGCCTTTGCTATTGAAATGTTCTTAAACATATTAGTAATACAATGATTAATACGCCACAGAAACGTATTAACAAGAGAATGTGGATTTAAAGCAATCAACTTTGATTTATTTCAACTAAACACACACTTGATATATTAACAGTAAGTAATTTAGTTATGGTTGTACAAGGAAAGATACATTTTTACCTCATTTTTATGTAGTTTAAAAAATTTGATTCTTGGATGACGTTGAAAATATAAGGAATCAATCGGTCTTGAACTACTTAATCGAACGCAAATGTAAACATGCTTATTGGCTGGTTCTTTATTATGACATCGGCTATAACAGAGTCATTGCGTAAATCAAAAATGACGTTTACATGTGCTTCAAGCGTGCTGTGGTTTCTCATTGTAATTCGGTAGCTTATTCGGGCCGTGATAACTCTCTACGCTTAACCAAAACGTAGTTACGTCATAATGTTAATGGGAAACAGTATACCTTTCTTTATGCCTAGAGTAGCGTGGATGGGGAATTCCCGATAAAGTACGGTTAATATAGGTACATATACCACTGGCGCAGAATAAAGACAAAACTAAAGTATTTTATCTTCTCTGGGTAATTCTGCACTGAGATTCAATAAATATAATGAATGCAACGGTGGTCAACCACAATACGAAAAGGAAAGAACGAAGATACCAGCTACTTTTTGCGAGATATTGGAAGAAGAGTTAAATGCATTTTAAAGTAATTTGAATATTATATTAACACATTGGAACAGTTTTATAAGATTTCTATATAATCTATATTAAATAACACTTAGTCCTTAAAGCTCAAAATTTTTATTATAAATGTTTGAAATAGATTGATTGATACACTTGTAACTTCGGAAGTTATATCTACCACTATCTTTCAGGCGAGCATCGTCGTTATACTCTTCGCCCTCGTGGTGGTAAGCTGGGCGCGAAATATACCTAAAGAAAAAATAACTTTTCGAAAATTAAAGAGAAGTATGCCACGGAGAGCAAGAAGGTAGTTTATTTGCGCATAATATGTGGACATAACTATTGTGGTTTACTCATAGCTGACATCGTGCATTCGGATATGAATACAAATTTAGCAGCATACTTGCTTATAAATATCGTTACCGACTCATATATACTACACCACACTTACAGCTATAATTAACAATATGTATACACACACATTACAGTCGTATATTAAATTTTATTTATCGCTAGTGTGCATGTATATTTAATATATTTATATCCCTAGGACACTGCGCGACTATCGGTGCCGTGTTCACACCACCATCCAACATCGAGAGGCAGTCGCTAGATGGCGCCAAGTGATCATGATATGCCCTGATTTAGAGCAGATTTACTTGAGCACAGTGGTGTGCAGTAGAAGATGCTACAATCCGAGAACATGTCAAGTTATCCCGGGGCTTAAAGGCATGGCAGTCAGGCAAACTGTGAGCTTGACACTGCGAAACGGATCCAAGAGAACCATAGAGCTTCCAGCTTCCTGTAAATGTGTTTCAAATGAACGCACAGCAAACTGCAGCAACAGGACATAACCGAAAGTCATTTGCTTGCTTTTAATGTTGATTTACCTTTTTACTCTTGTGTATTTTTTCTGCTACTGCATTTGATGTGCAAGTTTTATTTATTTGTTTTGTAAAATTTTGTAATAAACTAGAAAAATCAGGATGTGTTCATTGATTTTGCACCGAAAGTTAATGCGCCTTAATTGAAAATGTATGCAATATTAATTGTCGATAGGCTTTGACTACGACATTTGTAACACAGAACTTCCACAAATTCGAACTCACACACGAGTTCCGTTTTATTGTTTGCTCTATCTCGGACGGGAAACTCCCTGCTGGTACTGCGAATGTAAAGGACATAGGATTGGATATTCATGTTTATCCCGGTGAAAGGGAAAACCAAGGGGGTTAACACACGGGCAATCGTCAGATCACCTCGCGCCCACCGTCGGGTTATACCGGAGCTATTGCAGTGTTTTGTGTATATTTCACACGTTCCTTCAATTTAGTAGAACTCACTAATCCGCTGGGTCCAGGCAATGTCCGTAAATTGCATTGCCCAAGGACACAACCGACTAGCTAGCGAACAGTTGCGCATCTGCAACCTTTCGATTGAAAGGCGACGTACTTTTCCGCCAGGCCAACCGGCCGGCTAAACATGCAACCAGAACTCGGCTTTCGGGTTATGGTTACTTTAAGATCTTATATTTTAGTTTTCTACGGTGGGAAATTTTTTTAGTCTAGCTATATCAGACGAAATGGACCTGTTTCCTGGTCTATTTCACAATTGTCAAGGTAAAGGAAAGACTCAAAGACTTAAAACGGAAAAATATGATGTTGGTCAAATCGAGTCAAAGAATAGCGATTATATTCGCAATTTTATTTTTCTTGTCGACGGTGGCATCGGCGGACCGATCAAAGAGGTTGCTTAGAAAGTTTCTGAGGAATTTACGGAACAAACAAGACAGGAAGATTTTATGCAAACACAAATGCGAAGTTATTGTCGGAGATAAAAACGAAAAGTCTTTTGCTGGCTGGACGGAAATATCGATAAAATGCAGAAATTTGGAAGATGACGTCATCAATTCTGTCATTTGCGATCGTCAATGTATTGATAGAGTGAAGTGCAAAAAGATAAAGAAGACAAAAGTGGTGCCTATTTGGAGAACTATCAAATTAGTTGAAAGAAAAGGTGCCAGAACACATCACGTTGACATACCTGTTGCTTGTAATTGCGTCGCTCAAACAACCTGCAGCAAGAACAGGACCAATCGAAGAAAATCATAGACGTCTTTACACAATATATTTTACCTGTTATTTATAACATCCACTTACCTTTGCACATTCTTTACTTTCGTACTTTTTTATACGCTTTTTAATTAATTTATTAGTTTCAATAAACAAAATGTATATTTATTGTAGTTTACTGTTAAGATCCTAGAAAAGTTGTTATGCCAAATAGATTATTATGCCTTTGCTATTGAAATGTTCTTAAACATATTAGTAATACAATGATTAAAACACGACAGAAACATATTAACAATAGAATGTGGATTTACAGCAATAAACTTTTATTCTAACTAAACACAAATGATATTTTACCAGTAAGTAATTTAGCTATATTTGTACAAGGAAAGATACATTTTTACCAAATTTTTATACAGTTTAATAAAATGTGATTCTTCGATGAGGTTGAAAATATAAGGAATCAATTGGTCTCAAAATACTCAATCGAACGCAAA
Source organism: Ciona savignyi (assembly GCA_000149265.1). Taxonomy (NCBI): domain Eukaryota; kingdom Metazoa; phylum Chordata; class Ascidiacea; order Phlebobranchia; family Cionidae; genus Ciona; species Ciona savignyi. The sequence continues at coordinate 46,940 of CH002822.1, read as the reverse complement.
TGTAAACATGCTTATTGACTGGTCCTTTATTATGACATGAGCTATAACAGAGTCGTTGCGTAAATCAAAAATGACGTTTACATGTGCTTCAAGCGTGCTGTGGTTCCTCATTGTAATTCGGTAGCTTATTCGGGCCGTACTAACTCTCTACGCTTAACCAAAACGTAGTTACGTCATAATGTTAATAGGAAACAGTATACCTTTCTTTATGCTTAGAGTAGCGTGGATGGGGAATTCCCAGGTAAAGTACGGTTAATACAGGTAAATACCACTGGCGCGGAATACAGACAAAACTAAAGTATTTTATCTTCTCTGGGTAATTCTGCACTGAGATTCAATAAATATAATGAATGCAACGGTGGTCAACCACAATACGAAAAGAAAAGAACGAAGATATCAGCTACTTTTTGCGAGAAATTGGAAGAAGAGATAAATGCATTTTAAAGTAATTTGAATATTATATTAACACATTGGAACAGTTTTATAAGATTTTTTATATAATCTATATTAAATAACACTTAGTCCGTAAAGCTCAATATTTTTATTATAAATAATATGTTTGAAATAGATTGATTGATACACTTGTAACTTCGGAAGTTATATCAACCACCATCTTTCAGGCGAGCATCGTCGTTATACTCTTCGCCCTCGTGGTGTTAGGCTGCGCAGGAGATATATCTCAAGAAAGAAGAACTTTTCATAAATTAAAGAGAAGTCTGCCACGGAGAGCAAGAAGGTAGTTTATTTGCGCATAATATGTGGACATAACTATTGTGGTTTACTGATAGCTGGCATCGTGCATTCGGATATAAATACGAGTTTAGCACTTGCTTATAAATATCGTTACCGACTCAGGTTGTGTAACGAATTACTCCCAGACAGTGTTCTGGCTATCTGCGACGTTCTAGTTGTATGAAGGATTTATCCGAAAGTAAATGCACGTAATATACTACACCACACATACAGCTATAATTAACAATATGTATATACGCATATTTCGAGCGTATATTAAATTGTGTTTATCGCAAATTTACGTGTATATTTAATATATTTATATCCCTAGGACACTGCGCGACTATCGGTGCCGTGTTCAAACCACCATCCAACATCGAGAGGCAGTCGCTAGATGGCGCCAAGTGATCATGATATGCCCTGATTTAGAGCAGATTTACTTGACCACAGTGGTGTGCAGTAGAAGATGCTACAATCCGAGAACATGTCAAGTTATCCCGGGGCTTAAAGGCATGGCAGTCAGGCAAACTGTGAGCTTGACACTGCGAAACGGAACCAAGAGAACCATAGAGCTTCCAGCTTCCTGTAAATGTGTTTCAACTGAAAGCACAGCAAACTGCAGCAACAGGACATAGCCGAAAGCCATTTGCTTGCTTTTGATGTTGATTCACCTTTGTACTCTTGTGTATTTCTTTTGCTACTGCATTTGATGTGCAAGTTTTATTTATTTGTTTTGTTACATTTTGTAATAAACTAGAAAAATCAGAATGTGTTCAATGATTTTGCACCGAAAGTTAATGCGCCTTAATTGAAAATGCATGTAATATTAATTGTCGATAGGCTTTGACTACAACATTTGTAACATAGAACTTCCACAAATTCGAACTCACACACATTAGTTCCGTTTTATTGTTCGCTGTATCTCGTACGGGAAACTCCCTGCTGGTACTGCGAATGTAAAGGACATGCAACCAGAACTCGGCTTTCGGGTTCTGGTAACTTTTAAGATCTTACATTTTAGTTTTCTACGGTGGGAAAATTTTTTAGTCTAGCTATATCAGACGAAATGGACCTGTTTCCTGGTCTATTTCACAATTGCCAAGTTAAAGGAAAGACTCAAAGACTTAAAACGGAAAAATATGATGTTGGTCAAATCGAGTCAAAGAATAGCGATTATATTTGCAATTTTATTTTTCTTGTCGACGGTGGCATCGGCGGACCGAGCGAAGAGGTTGCTTAGAAAGTTTTTGAAGAATTTGCCGAACAAGCAAGACAGGAAGATTTTATACAAACACAAATGCGAAATTATTGTCGGAGATAAAAACGAAAAGTCTTTTGCTGGCTGGACGGAAATTTCGATAAAATGCAGAAATTTGGAAGATGACGTCATCAATTCTGTCATTTGCGATCGTCAATGTATTGATAGGGTGAAGTGCAAAAAGATAAAGAAGACAAAAGTGGTCCCTATTTGGAGAACTATCAAATTAATTGAAAGAAAAGGTGCCAGAACACATCACGTTGACATACCTGTTGCTTGTAATTGCGTCGCTAAAACAACCTGCAGCAAGAACAAGACCAACCGAAGAAAATCTTAGACGGCTTTACACAATATATTTTACCTGTTATTTATAACATTCATTTACTTCGCACATTCTTTACTGTCGTATCTTTTTATACGCTTTTTAATTAATTTATTACTTTCAATAAACAAAATGTATATTTATTGTAGTTTACTGTTAAGATCATAAAAAAAGTTGTAGTGCGGAATAGATTATTGTGCCTTTGCTATTAAAATGTTCTCAAACATATTAGCAATACAATGATTAATTCGCGACAGAAACGTATTAACAAGAGAATGTGGATTTAAAGCAATCAACTTTGATTTATTTTAACTAAACACACAATTGATATATTATCAGTAAGTAATTTAGTTATGGTTGTACAAGAAAAGATACATTTTTACCAAATTTTTATACAGTTTAATAAAATGTGATACTTAGATGAGGTTGAAAATATAAGGAATCAATCGGTCTTGAACTACTTAATCGAACGCAAATTTAAACATGCTCATTGGCTGGTTCTTTATTATGGCATCGGCTATAACAGAGTCATTGCGTAAATCAAAAATGACGTTTACATGTGCTTCAAGCGTGCTGTGGTTTCTCATTGTAATTCGGTAGCTTATTCGGGCCGTGATAACTCTCTACGCTTAACCAAAACGTAGTTACGTCATAATGTTAATAGGAAACAGTATACCTTTCTTTATGCTTAGAGTAGCGTGGATGGGGAATTCCCAGGTAAAGTACGGTTAATATAGGTACATATACCACTGGCGCAGAATACAGAAAAAACTAAAGTATTTTATCTTCTCTGGGTAATTCTGCACTGAGATTCAATAAATATAATGAATGCAACGGTGTTCAACCACAATACGAAAAGGAAAGAACGAAGATATCTGCTACTTTTTGCGAGAAATTGGAGAAACAGTTAAATGCATTTTAAAGTAATTTCATTATTATATTGACACATTGGAACAGTTTTATAAGATTTCTATATAATCTATATTAAATAACACTTAGTCCGTAAAGCTCAATATTTTTATTATAAATAATATGTTCGAAATAGATTGACTGATACACTTGTAACTTCGGAAGTTATATCAACCACCATCTTTCAGGCGAGCATCGTCGTTATACTCTTCGCCCTCGTGGTGTTAGGCTGCGCACGAGATATACCTAAAGAAAGAAGAACTTTTCATAAATTAAAGAGAAGTCTGCCACGGAGAGCGAGAAGGTAGTTTATTTACGCATAATATGTGGACATAACTATTGTGGTTTACTGATAGCTGACATCGTGCATTCGGATATCAATACGAGTTTAGCAACATACTTGCTTATAAATATCGTTACCGACTCAGGTTGTGTAACGAATTACTCCCAGACAGTGTTCTGGCTATCTGCGACGTTCGATTTTTATGCAGGTTCCATCCAAATGTAAATGTACGTGATATAATATACCATGCATACAGCTATAATTAACAATTGGTATATACGCACATTTCGGGCGCATGTTAAATTATGTTTATCGCAAATATACATGTATATTTAATATATTTATATCCCTAGGACACTGCGCGATTATCGGTGCCGTGTTCACACCACCATCCAACATCGAGAGGCAGTCGCTAGATGGCGCCAAGTGATCATGATATGCCCTGATTTGGAGCAGATTTACTTGAGCACAGTGGTGTGCAGCAGAAGATGCTACAATCCGAGAACATGTCAAGTTATCCCGGGGCTTAAAGGCATGGCAGTCAGGCAAACTGTGAGCTTGACACTGCGAAACGGAACCAAGAGAACCATAGAGCTTCCAGCTTTCTGTAAATGTGTTTCAAATGAAAGCACAGCAAACTGCAGCAACAGGACATAGCCGAAAGCCATTTGCTTGCTTTTGATGTTGATTAACCTTTGTACTCTTGTGTATTTCTTTTGCTACTGCATTTGATGTGCAAGTTTTATTTATTTGTTTTGTTACATTTTGTAATAAACTAGAAAAATCAGGATGTGTTCAATGATTTTGCACCGAAAGTTAATGCGCCTAAATTGAAAATGCATGTAATATTAATTGTCGATAGGCTTTGACTACGACATTTGTAACATAGAACTTCCACAAATTCGAACTCATACACGAGTTCCGTTTTATTGTTCGCTGTATCTCGTACGGGAAACTCCCTGCTGGAACTTCAAATGTAAAGGACATGCAACCAGAACTCGGCTTTCGGGTTCTGGTAAGTTTTAAGATCTTATATTTTAGTTTTCTACGGTGGGAAATTTTTTAGTCTATAGCTATATCAGACGAAATGGACCTGTTTCCTGGTCTATTTCCCAATTGTCAAGTTAAAGGAAAGACTCAAAGACTTAAAACGTAAAAATATGATGTTGGTCAAATCGAGTCAAAGAATAGCGATTATATTCGCAATTTTATTTTTCTTGTCGACGGTGGCATCGGCGGACCGAGCGAAGAGGTTGCTTAGAAAGTTTTTGCAGAATTTGCCGAACAAGAAAGACAGGAAGATTTTATGCAAACACAAATGCGAAATTATTGTCGGAGATAAAAACGAAAAGTCTTTTGCTGGCTGGACGGAAATTTCGATAAAATGCAGAAATTTGGAAGATGACGTCATCAATTCTGTCATTTGCGATCGTCAATGTATTGATAGAGTGAAGTGCAAAAAGATAAAGAAGACAAAAGTGGTGCCTATTTGGAGAACTATCAAATTAGTTGAAAGAAAAGGTGCCAGAACACATCACGTTGACATACCTGTTGCTTGTAATTGCGTCGCTCAAACAACCTGCAGCAAGAACAGGACCAATCGAAGAAAATCATAGACGTCTTTACACAATATATTTTACCTGTTATTTATAACATCCACTTACCTTTGCACATTCTTTACTTTCGTACTTTTTTATACGCTTTTTAATTAATTTATTAGTTTCAATAAACAAAATGTATATTTATTGTAGTTTACTGTTAAGATCATAAAAAAAGTTGTTATGCCAAATAGATTATTATGCCTTTGCTATTGAAATGTTCTTAAACATATTAGTAATACAATGATTAAAACACGACAGAAACATATTAACAATAGAATGTGGATTTACAGCAATAAACTTTTATTCTAACTAAACACAAATGATATTTTACCAGTAAGTAATTTAGCTATATTTGTACAAGGAAAGATACATTTTTACCAAATTTTTATACAGTTTAATAAAATGTGATTCTTCGATGAGGTTGAAAATATAAGGAATCAATTGGTCTCAAAATACTCAATCGAACGCAAATGTAAACATGCTTATTGACTGGTCCTTTATTATGACATGAGCTATAACAGAGTCGTTGCGTAAATCAAAAATGACGTTTACATGTGCTTCAAGCGTGCTGTGGTTCCTCATTGTAATTCGGTAGCTTATTCGGGCCGTACTAACTCTCTACGCTTAACCAAAACGTAGTTACGTCATAACGTTAATAGGAAACAGTATACCTTTCTTTATGCTTAGAGTAGCGTGGATGGGGAATTCCCAGGTAAAGTACGGTTAATACAGGTAAATACCACTGGCGCGGAATACAGACAAAACTAAAGTATTTTATCTTCTCTGGGTAATTCTGCACTGAGATTCAATAAATATAATGAATGCAACGGTGTTCAACCACAATACGAAAAGAAAAGAACGAAGATATCAGCTACTTTTTGCGAGAAATTGGAAGAAGAGATAAATGCATTTTAAAGTAATTTGAATATTATATTAACACATTGGAACAGTTTTATAAGATTTTTTATATAATCTATATTAAATAACACTTAGTCCGTAAAGCTCAATATTTTTATTATAAATAATATGTTTGAAATAGATTGATTGATACACTTGTAACTTCGGAAGTTATATCAACCACCATCTTTCAGGCGAGCATCGTCGTTATACTCTTCGCCCTCGTGGTGTTAGGCTGCGCAGGAGATATATCTCAAGAAAGAAGAACTTTTCATAAATTAAAGAGAAGTCTGCCACGGAGAGCAAGAAAGTAGTTTATTTGCGCATAATATGTGGACATACTATTTGTGGTTTACTGATAGCTGGCATCG
>CH002822.1:15789-29427 GCA_000149265.1 Ciona savignyi | reverse complement strand
GTTGACAAAGTAATGAAATTTTATTTTGATCTTTGCACATCATAAAAACTAACAAGATTAATGTTTAAATAATTAAGATTGTTGTCTCACAAGTTTTTTAAATATAAGATTAGTACATTGCTAAAAGAGAAACTATAATTATCATACAATATATTGATATAAAAAAACATTATTGGAAAACTCTTTGAATTTTATCATAATTCACTAAAATTATTGCCATTTTAACCCGATATGTTTAAAAAAAACAATAAACAGGATAAATAGAAATAAATTAAAGTAGACAAACTCGGGTTAATGTGGAGTTTAACCATTGTTCTCTAAACAGAGTCATTTTTACCGAGCCAAGTTTCGAACCCATAATGGGCTTGTCACTAGGACCGCTTTTTTGTATAAGAGTCGGTATATGTATCGGTCGCGTTAACCATTTGGCCACACGACCGTACCTCACAACAGAGTCACCGCTCACCACGTTGCAATCGTGGGAAGCTACGCCCTCTAGCGGTAGCTTTGGTGGAGTTTACATTTTATAGCGATAACGTTGAACTAGCACAGTAAATAATTTCATGTTTTTGTTAGAAGAGGGGCACAATTGGCAATTTGTTTTTATATTCTCACAATTAACAAGCAAAATAAAATGACCCGTAGTTTTAATAACCCATCTACGTTAGATAACACTGAGTCGGCCAAACTTTGATAACTAAAATGAATTAAAATCCCGATCATATACTATTCATTTTTAAATTTCCTTAGCTTTTGTAGCGACCAACATTTGTACAAAACATTGTGTTGTTTCAACTAATGGAACGTAAATTAGCGGCAAAAAATAAAATAGTTATTTAAGTACAAAAGTAGTAGTTTAGCTTTATATTGGAAATTAAATTAGTTTTAATCTACGAACGCTAAAAACTAACGAATTCTAAAAGCCAGTAAAAAAACGTAGGACTCTTCCAACCGTGACAACTTTAATTGTGACAACATAATGGTAAAGGAAGAAATTTTCTATTTACTTTGTAGTAAGTTAACATATTTCATAGCCAACAGGATAAAAAAATCACCGCGGTCAGTTGTCGGCGGTGCTGAATCCGCATTTTCTCGTTATCTTGTAACACCGCTCTGTGCTTATCCTCAGGGCGAATCTTGTAGCTGCAATTTTATAAAATGTACAAGATTTAAACTTGCGAAATTAAAAAAATAAGTTTATTTCCAGCACCCTTTTGTAAATGGCCAACTTTGTGAACCGTGACGGAGAAAAAATGTGACTAAGCAGAAAATTACTAAAATAGCTGATTGAAGATGGCGTATAACCAATTAAGACCTCTATGCGCGGGCGGATGTAACAAGTGGTACCCTCAATGAATCACTAATTTTAAACGAGTGTTTTGCTGAGTAACAATGGTGGTGATTCCCCAATGTGTGTTTGGTTGGAATCAGCATGTGCTAGGCTGCGCGCCGGTGTTCTTGTTTAGCTGTAAAGTTTTGTAATCGTGGAGCAGTGCTTTGTAAAATAAAGGTGTTGATTGTGCATCTGCTAGCTGTTTGTTGGAAAAAAAGTTGCCGATGTACGAGGGGGTATGGGCTCAAAATTTTCAAGTACAATTTTGAAGGGTTTTGCGTTTAGGTTGCAGATCCAAGCTTCAATTTAAAATTGTGAAAAATCTAAGACTTTCTATATCAGGATTTTGAGTGGCAACTGTTTTTGTGAGGTCAGTTTGCATTGGAGATATAGGAAGGGATAATTAGTTGATCGCCTCCTTAAGGGAGTCTTAACACATAACGATTCCAAACTTACAAACTGGATTTCATGTTAAGATGAGCGAAAGTGGCCGGTGGTGCGGCGTCCAAAATCCAAGCCTTTAAAAATCTTCCTTGTACGTATAAGCATTGCGCGCGTGCTCCTTGATATCAACTCAAAAACAAAGAGAAAGGGCTAGAGTACAAAGTTGCATTTGAAACACAAGATTGTAATAAACCAAAAAGAAAAAATACTGCTCTAAATTCAAGAAAACACGGTGCTGCTGATTTACTGTGACGTAACAACTGGATAACACAAAGAAATGTTGACCTTAAAGGTAACTGCAGCGTGCCAATAGATACAGTAACCAGATTTGCCTCCCAAATTTACTGTTAGGTTAGTAATAGAAATTATAAGTGTTGTTCCAAAACGTTTACTAGATAAAATTACTTGATAATAATTTGCTAGTGCGTTTTCGTCACAGGACTACAGAAGGTAAGAGCTTAACTATTTTTAATTTCATAAGACTGGTAAATCCGTGATGTCATTGCGTTCTGTTTGTCCAACAGTGGTCAAATGTTTTAATTCTTACTTAATTGCTTACTTAACTTTTGGAGTTTTTGAAATGGCTAGATAAGACACAAATAACAAGCAAATTCCGTTTAATTGGGAACAGTAATTAAAAAAACAACTGTTGTGTATCGACTGTGGCATATAACAATGTAGAGCACGACATAAATCACAAACATGGTAATACACACAGTATATAATAAGAATAATATATACAAATAAAATGTGCAGCGAAGCGTTTTGTATTTCCAATACGTTGAGGGATTTAAATTTACAAAAGGTCAAAACATGATCGTAGCTTAAATACAAGTTACATTTGTGTATCTGAGTGCATCTTTTTTCTGTACATCGTGCAATCGTATACAGTGGCTAAAGTGTGTGCAAAATGCGGTCTTCTGTTTTACCGCAATTTCAGCATTGTGTGCATGGTGCGTTTTTGCTAACCTTTCTGTCATGTTTAGTACACATACTTTTTTACATTCACAGCTGCAAGTGGTACAAATAGCAAGCTTTAAATAAACAACAGTATTGTGACAAATTATATATACATAGCTGCCAAATCCTTGAGATCCACGGAAGAATAAGAAAAAGCATCGTAGAGCGCCATATATACGCCCGCGAGTTTACAAATTTGGAAGGAAACTAGTAATAATGAATTGAAGAAATTAGCAGACTGTAGGTCGACTTTTTACGATAAAATAAAAAAAAGTATAATAGTAAATGTATATACAAAGTGAACTAAAGAGGTGAAGTTTAGAACGAAGCAATAAATGTACAACGTGTGCGTATCTCTATTCGGCTGGTGTAATATAATGAAGACATTGGGTGAATTTTGTGAACTATGGCGCCACCATACCAAGGTCGAAGTAGCTAGGTACAGCTTCTTTCACTGCTGCGAGAAGTGCACGATTCTCATAGTTAGATAGGTCACTACAGCACTTGCGCAGTTGCTCCAAGTACGAGTCTATGTTTTCGCGAGTTGGAAATTCCTAAATTAAATAATAGTTTTTAACACTGGTACGTTGTTTTAGTTGCGTAATGTATATGTCATATATATTTATAAACTCACTCTAGAGTGCGGAAGAGCTATACCTCCAAGGTAGCCAAGCAATTGTGTTTTCATTTCATCGATAGTTGAGTCTTCTACTGCTGTATCGGCGGTGACACTAATTTCATTAGATGCGGCTGTCTGCGAATTCATATACCTTTGTCAGTAGGTTCGTTCCAAATAAAAACCGTATTCACTCGGAATTGTATGTTAATGCCAACCTTTCTTACCTCGGTTTCTGGTGATTCGTTCGACAGCGGTGAAAGCGTGACGTCATCCGCTGTGCTTCGGTCGGTGATGTTTTCATTTAGTGATTGTGACCTGACATTTCGAACTCGTTAGATAATGTAAGGTATCCTCAGTTTTCGCAAAAGTGTACAGCGATTTAAAAGGTTAACAAGTAATTTTGTTGCATATCTTGTTTTAACATGAACTAAATCATTATACCTTTTGGTTATGACACGCATCAGTGTTTTTAGTGGTAAAAGCAGGAACAGCGATATATTTTATTCTTTATAGTTTGAAGTGAACTAATATTTCACGTTTACGTTTCTTACCTTTGGAACATTTCACGCTGAAATAAAATCTCTTTTTCGTGGTCATGCACAGTTAATGCTTGATTATTCTTCATTTCTAGGTCGTCTTTGGTTTTCAGACCTTCAGCTGATGTATCGATAGCTCTGTAGTTCGGTGACACTGGCTCCGACTTAACCAAATATTCTGCAATTTAACACAATAAGTTGTATAAATACACCAGTGAGAAATATTGTTAAAAACCTTTATTGCTTATTTACCTTTGTTTTCAAGAGACAAACCGAATCGTTCGTTCAGAGACGTTATTCGTGCATTTTCTATTTGTGGTTCGTCAAGCTTTCTTAAGTCGCTTTGACTGCTTGAATCACCCGGGTGTGGTGTTAGTCCGTGGTTAGACAATCTGTTTCGCTTGGCAAGTGGGCACCCTGACAAACTAAAAAAAAAACAATAATAAAAAAGCTGTTGACCAGCAGTTACATCATATAGATGTGCAATTAACTCACCTTCGATGTGACGTGTAATTCCCTGTAGCATGACCAGATCCGTCACATCCTTCTGTTGGGCATCTGATAATATTTGCATTATTAAACTTTTATTACTCAACCGGTATATTAATATTGTACATTGTATTTAGATAAGAACTGATAATTCATTTCACTGTTTAGCGAAACTAATTTTCTAAAGATGTAGAATTTGGGAGACCTCAATGCGTATTTTTCTGCTATTCTTGAGATATTGTTAAATTTACAATTTGTTGCCAACTTAATGAACAGTTCACGTCAATAAATGTTTTCATTGCTACGTATACTCACTTTTGCTCACAAGCACATGCGGTGACCAAACCTCTGGGCGCTAGCGGACAACCAGACAAACTACGATGTGAAGTGTAATTCCCAGTGGAATGGCCTTTGCCGTCACACCCTGGCATTGGACAAGTCTGTATGTCTTTCCTTTTCGCTGTTAGTTTCGGTCGATTGGACCAAGGTCTGTCAAATAAAACGTATTGAACCGATACAGTAAAGAAAATTCATGTTTGGAAAGAGAAAAAAAATACTTACGAAAAAGAAACAATTTGATTTCTTTCTAAGGGTTCCCCAAATTCAATGGGTTCATTTTTAAGTTTCGTGGGAAAGTTTGAAGGATGGGGTACAAACGCTGTTCGCGTAGTAGGTATATTCACTATTTCATTGCGGAGCAGATGTGGCATTCTGTAATGGATGAAATCATTTCTTTAAATGCGCTTAAAGTATGTACTAGCCCTAGTTTTTTTTGTCTATGGGCTAATCACTTTCTTTTTTCTAATATACTATTCCTGTTTATCTCCGTGGATGGGAAAACGCAAGGGGCGGTAAAATACTGATCATCTCGAGTTTACCTCGCGCACACTGTAAGGTTACCGAAGCAGTTGTACTGTGTTATAAATGTTTGAGACGTTCCTTCAATTTGGTAGAACCCGTCAATAAATTGGGTTTAGTCAGGTGCGCTAAGCGCATGACACAACTGAATAGCTAGCGACCATTTTCGATTCTGCAATTTTTCGTCTGAAAGGCGACGCACTAAACCACGAAGCTAATCGGTTTGATGCCTTTATTCATTCGAAGGTGGTTTTATGGTTTATTACTCTTTCGTATAGTCTTTGAAGTACAAACCTTGCTAGCTCATGTTGGTTTTGATTGAGACGTTTAAAGCTTTCCAGCAATTGCTTTCTTCCATCAAAGTAATTTACTGGAGGCTGAGTAAAAAATGGGGAAGAGTAGTTGCTTTCTGCGAATGTACGTTTCTTTGCACTCGCTTTATCTCCATATGAAATAAATTCACTTGTACCAGGTCGAATGGTCGGTGAGCCCTAAAATACAAAAAAGCATGGTTAAATTATATCGCCTACATGTTAGTATAAAGATTCTCAACTATACGAAATAAGTATATTAAGTATATATATATATATATATATATATATATTAATGTTAACACATTACCGAATATGAAAAAAGTGTTTCACTAGGATTGACTGCAGATGTCTTGCTCTTGCTCTTAGGTGCCGCTTGATCTTTTGGTTTGCAGGTTTCTGCACCGCTCAATTTGCACTTCACCGACAAATCGAGAACACCGTCGCCTGAATCTTCTGTTAGTTTGATTTGCTTTTGTATTTTTGTTGGTGGCGTGCAGTTATCGACATCGGTGGCCGAGCTTTTTTTACGTCCCGGACTTCCATCATATCCGGAGTCGCGTCTTTTGTTTGCCTTGTCCGTATCTTTGTCGTTATCAGTGTTTCCAGTTTCGAATTTAGAGCGAGCGTAAAACGGCAAGTTATTAGAGAATTGACCCGGCAGCAACATACCTCCAGTGCCCAGTACCCCACTGTATAAGCCAAAGTAAGCTGGATTGTGCACCTGCCTTATTAACTCACGCCGTAAGTCGGCAATGCCATATGGAATTTCGGTTGTTGGAAAACTATCTCGAACATTTGTTTGCGCAACATCTACCGTGTGCTTCTGTTCTACAGAACGTATTCTTTGTGGAGATTCTTTCATCGAGCAATGCTTAGGTGATTCTTTCATTATACTTTCAATACTGTGATCTCGCTCGCTCGACAACTTTTTACCCTTTGCATCTTTAAGCGTAAGTTGGTTTTCCGATTTCCCATCGTTAGATGGAGTATCAGAGTAATTTATTCGTGAAAGACTCTCTTTGGACGTTGAATCTTCTGAACCGCCACGAACTCGCTTGGACAATGCCACAAAAGAACTTAGTTGTTGCAAAGCATTTGTTTGACAGCCCATCTGTTTATACAGAATACATTAGTTTATTAACAGTATGTTGTACATTTCAGCAAAACTTTATATGTATTTAACAGTCTTTTTGGGGGACAACCTTTGTACTTACTTGAGACATGGCTGCTTGTCTTAAACGCATTGCTTCGTAAATATTTCCCACTCCATATAAACCCCCAACGTTTGCAGCGGTTGGGTAAGTGGGTGGGAAAAGATTTGGAAATTGACTTGGTTTAAAGCCTGCAGCAGTTGGCACTGAATCCAAGTGAAAACGGTGTAGTGACTGAAAGAATTTTTTTTTGAAACGATTTTTGCTTTTAGAGAATATTTATTGTTAGTTTACAAGGTATACCCTGGTTGAAAATGGAATAATTTAAAATTTGCACTTACGTTTAAACCCGTTTTTCCCTGGCTATCGTTGCTCCGATGTGTTATACTAGCCCCCATTCCATTCAATGCCATCTAAACATGTAAATATATATTAAATCTAAAACACGGCTGAACACAGGACTTTAAATATCTAGTGTTTCCACTATACCTTTGCTTTGTGGTCGTCGATATTTTCATGTAGTTGTTCTGAATTATCCGATGCGTACTTGTTGTTGAATGGTTCTATGAAAACAAAATCCGTGATTAACGAAGTGACAAAATATTTTTGCATTTGCTGAGAGTGGATCAGATGAACGCATATGTTACCTTTGGTATCAAATTGTCTTTTGAACTGCTTGCTGCTGTTTTTTAAATGCTGTTGTACTCGTTTGTTGCGAGCTGCAATGGGACAACCGGATTCGCTGTGGAAAGTGATTTGTGATCAACCTTACTCGTCATTCATTCAGTTGTGACAAACATGGTAAATTATTTCAATGTGACCGTACCTTCTGTGTGTTTGTCTATTTCCATTCACGTGACCCTTTCCCAAACAACCTTGTGTTGGGCATTTTTTCGCGCCGTCAGTCAATGCTTGAATTGCTAGAGACACATCGAAGATAATTAGTTTTATCTATTTATAAAAAAAAACGAATTTTACGAAATGAGTTTAAGAATACCTTCTTTTGGCATGCGGTCTTTATTTGGACAGCCGCTAAAGCTTCGATGATGTGTGTACAATCCAGTTATGTGGCCGATTCCTTGGCAGCCCGGTGTTGGACATTTGTTGTCCTTGCTATAATTACTGGCAACTGAGAATGCTTGTAATCCGGTTTCAGACTCCGTTGTCGTGGCAATTTCATGGAATTCACGATCCGATTCTAAAAATGCTATTGTCATAAAATGAGTCGATAACGCAATGCAAGATTGCTCTCCAGGCACGTGGAAAATTAATAAACGTACCAATACTCCGATTTCACACTGTCAAAACCGTGGCGAATTAAAGCAAAGTACAACCCATGCTTGGGAAATGTATCTTTCAAGATGTCAAACGTGGCGAGCTATTTCCCACAAGGATTCACTAAGTGAACTTAATGCGACCCGGGTCAATAAAATATCGTAATAGACTTACCATCAGACGGACGCCTTGACTTTGACGAGTTATTTTCTCCGTCGTGCTGCCCACGATTCGCTTCAATCTTCATTGGTGACATGCGCGACGCCATGCTTCTGTGTTTTAACAGCCATTGCATTTTGTCGGGGCTTGATTTAAGCTGCTTAACGCTGTCTTCCATTGTAACAGAGAAACTGGGCTCTTTGGAGCATTCGACATTTTTTAAAATGTCCGATTTGAAAGGGAAACTATTTGTTGCAGGTGAATTTTCAAATGAAGCTTCAATTTCCTCGTCCGAATATTCAGTATCGCTGCAACGAGTCGCCAATCCTTTCTCGGTAACGCTCGTTACTTCTTCTGTTTCGTCCAATGACGGTGTAACAATTTGATCGTTTACTCTGGGAACGGGGCCCTGTCGAAAATATGCCGAAGCATTTGAGTCCAACTGGAACTGTTTGCCCGTGGCTTTAGCCCACGCCAACATAGCCCAATAGCACTTGGTCATATTCGCAGTATTCACTTGCTCGTCTTCCTTGTGTGTAGAAGTGAAATGCTGCTCACCTTCAGAGCTCGTCGAACTGTTATCGCTAGACGGTGATAGCGAGCCATTGCCTGTACAATTTGTCAAGTTACAAAATCTGCCAGCAACAATGAATTAAAATAATACCTCTATCTTGTATAGGGGAGTGGTTTAATTTCTTGTCCGAACAGGCCTGCATCTCGTGCACGCCAGAGTAGGGCGGTGTAATGCTCATGCTGAGAATCAAAAATAATGTAATTAGATTAAAATAACTTTAACACGCTGCGCTTTTTTGTTGCGTGTTCGATGAAACTATCTTAAATAAGTGGAAGCTTGCTCCATTTGAATAATCCTAGCGGGTGACTGAAGAACGAAAAGGCTGCCGCGGATACCCCATCCGGTCTAAATTCTGAACGGCAACATTGTTGTTAAAATTACCGACCTACATATCGGATCTCATTTTATGCTGCTTGATTTCTTTATTCAACTTATGAACAGTAACATCAATAAAAGAAACGGATATCCGTAATTAATTGATCGTAAAAATAGGTTTTAAAGCATTCGTTACAAAGGCTTATTTTTTGTATGCGTATTGTGGTTATCATTCGGCTCTTAAAACAATTAAACATAAATGGTGACGGAAAATCGAGAACTAACTTACGCATTAAAAAATAAACCATTTTCCTAACAAAATCCTTATGGTAAACCAAAATTTCAGGGAACATTTTTGTTTCCATCTTAAATTTTTTAATACGGTCTACGATACGTTGGAAAATGTTTTTAGAAGCGCAGTCAACAAAATTAGGTAAAAAAATTACATAAGGTTGATTATAGGTATGACTAGCAATAATATAGTAGCTATACAATATTTTAGTTGTTTTTCTTACTCGAATCTGTTTTCGCCGTTCGTTGACATCGGTGTCTTGACATGTGCACCAACGGACCGCTGTACAGCTGTATCCATTGGAATCGTAACACTTTTTACAAAATACTCTTGCTATTATATTCTTCCTGGGAGGGAAAGTAAAAGATATTATAAAACATGATTTAGGTTTAAAATTGAATCTAATGCAATAGCGCAGTACATTTAAAATGCCAAAACCAAAATGGACGCCCGATAATACTTAACATACTGTAATGTTTGGTGTAAATAACCTGATAAAAAATTTAAGTTTGTTTGATAGCAATTTGCGATATTATGAGAAAAGTAATAGGTTTAAACTTTAAAGTAACTTTGTTAAATATTATCAATTAATTTTTATACAATTTCAAATAGTTCGAATAAATAACGCTGCTTCTCTCTGTCTTATATAAAAAATAAGTTTGATTAATTTTAAAATCACTAGCTAAAAGTTTTCACATTAACCCTCCTCGCACAATAATTGGTAAGCTTTTTTAAACTTTACAACACTCATAAACTTTTTCTTCAGCTCAAACCAACATGTTCAGAATTTCTGTAAAGTTGGCAAAAATAGTTCTAAACGTTAATTTGTCGGCATCTGTGGAGCGAAAAGTAGACCACCTGCCCAGCGCGACTGCTCTTGGCGGTTAGAGCGAGTTTTGTGATAACTTGAAGTCCGGAGACTTCGTTCTTATGCCTGCCATCTGTCTGACTTGGTGCGCGTGCGCCTTTTTTCTTTTCGCACATTCGTGTCTTTAAATTTCGAATAAGTGAAAGGCAATTTATAGACACGCGTCATCAAAGGAGAGTTTTGATTAGATAGTTTAATATTTTTTTCACCACATTGAACATCACCACTCTTACCGCGAGTATCAGTTAAGTTTGTCATATATTTATTATTTAACTCAAACATGGAAAATTCACCAATAAAGAAAAACGCAAAAGCAAACCTACTAAGAACCGATAGTTTGTAAATGGTATCATAATGCGTATTTTTTATGTTTATATCAGCTAAACTTAAATTCTACAGACGCGATAAAGTTATATGAGTCGGTAAAGCAAATTCTCTAAAAGCCATTGATTATACATGAAATTAACTGAGATTGGGATTTACGTTCATTAAAAGAAAATTCAGGTCAATTGCGACTAATTTCATGACTTGTGTCGATGGATGTGCTCTATAGAAGCAGGTGACCCGCCCTTTGTTCACAGGCCCGGTGCAAGCAACGGGGAAGGGGTAATCAGCACACGCAGCGAAAATCGAAAGCTAAATGCAGGATCAAGTGGATGGCATTGTTTCTGCAGTGGATGGCATTGTTTTCTATTTCGTGAACGAACACAATTTTAAGCCATGGGCGGAAGTCAATTACCTGATCGACTGGTAGTGAACTTAATGCAGTGACTTGCTTTTGAAAGGAAATCGTATAATTGTTTAATCCCGCGACGGAAAGTTAATCTGCAGTAAATGTGCAGGTGAACGTGTCTGTCTTTGTTTCCGTTTCACCTTTCCGGATTACGGCACGAGTTGACGAATTCTCGACAAAGTTAAAATGGCGACCAGGGAAAGCGGCGATTGAAAGTTATTCAGGCGTAAAAAGAAACCGATTTCACAAACCATTTGACAAATCGTAATCGGCTGGAAACATTTTTACGGGCGGGTTATATATCTTTAAAATCCACTATAGCATCTATAGTTAAAGTATTGGCAGACAAATTCATCTCAGTGTGGCTTTCATCATCCAATAACATGTTACAAATCGGTTATAGTTGTACAAAGTGCAGATGTCTGCGCCAGATGTCTTGTCATCCCCGGTCCTTGCGAATCAGGGTCAGTATGGGATCGAGACGTTCATATGACATCGGATTATAAATGCCGCATTCGCATCTCACGAATAAAGCACTGACTTAATGAGGATGAATGATTGCAAAGTCCCAATGATGAGTCTTGGGAGAGAACAAAACGACCTCGCGCTGTCGTTTTCACGGTGTGATTTGTCTTTTAAATAAAATCAACGTTATCTTCTGTAACCATTTATTGAATTATTTTGTTTGTTAAACTTCAATCGCGTGTAGGAGCTCTTCTTATTTATTAAGACGTTTCTTCCTCCACCTTATTTTTATTCACTTTCATTTTTCCCAGCGGTTTACCTTAGTTAGTAGGATCATAGAACGCAGCCTCGCTGACAAATTTAAATAGACCGGTCACTACCCACACGCCAGGAATGGTCTATTCGATTTCAATCGCATGATGTTATGACGACAGAATCACTTGATATGCGGGACAGATGTTTGCAAAGCGTTTATCTCTATGCAAAAGTAATCGATGCACCAATCGATGCTGTACCCAAAGACACCCAAGTGCGTCAACTGAGCTCGATAAATAAACCATAACCGAACTCTAACAACGGATATCTGCAACACCAGAACAGATGCGCGGAAGGCACTTGTATGAGACATGCAAGTACACTTAGTAACCTCCAAAGTACTTGTTTTATTGTACTACAATTTATTGTTTTATCCATTAAAATTATGACAAACATACTATTTAATTTACATATGAGTGAAGTATTATCATTATGTCTTTTTTAAAGGCTTATGCCGGGATGCTGTAAACGGCATAATTTTTAAAACACCTGCATTTATTCATCAGCAACAGGCTAATTGGTTTTTGATTTATTGTACTTTCACAGTGTTAAAGTGGACAGCTAAAAACGATATATCATGACACAGGAAGACCTTTTTGCTTATTACTTGAATGTCTTTTAAGAAACACAAAAGATTTCTTAATTTTGGGGTTACCTCTTGACATTATACCCGACCGCATGTCAGGTTGGGTTTAGTTAATAGCTTTCAAACCATGAAATTATATTAAAAATGTAGCGAAAATAATAAAGTACGGGTTGGGAATTAAAAGAAGTATTTTAAAGAAAGCTTTATTTCGAAGAAGTCGAAATATTGATCGTTCTATGAGTTATGTCGGTGTTGACAGTTCGGCAAAATCAACATCGGGCATCTGGTGAACGAGCGACGCCCACCACCTTAACAATCTTGTTGCTTAGAAAAACTAAAATCCAGGGCGCACTTTTTACCGCCGGAGGTGTATATCGATTTTTAGACAAAGTATACTGCGTCAGAACTCGGTTTAAATATCAGCACTCGGAAAATGGAAGGTCAAACCGAAAGTCTTTGTGGAAAACCATTAAAGTGTTGTTTTTTTACCGCGATCTCTCAAATGCAAGGACAACATTGAATATCCCCCCCCCCCCCATCAACGAAGATTTTAAATTTTGAACCAATGTTTCGTTTAAGTTTTATAAAAACGATCATTTGTGGATTTAACATATGGGGAAACATAATAAAAATAAAGTATTTTGTGCCAAAGCCAGTTTTATTGTCTGTAAATATAAATACTTGCAAAAACATATGCGGTAAGTTTTAAATATTAAAAAGTATAGTTTTCAGTTTTGTGTGAATATTGGGTTGGATTTGTTTCATGCTTATATACAGTAACGGGTATCGAATAGCTGGCGCATATGTATGAACGCGTTTAACGTTAACAGAATTAAAGACGCATCGTTTCCTTTCACATTACCTCGGCTGTAGTCAGTAATTAAAAGTGTAGGTTTACACCCGCTCCGGAACCTGTTTTATATTACTGCGGCCATGTTGTCACTCGATGTAAAATACATGTGAATAACTGAAATTGTACTTTATTACACAGTTTGACAAGCTGACTTAATAATAACATGTTTTTTAAAACGAAACATCGTGTTTTTATTTAAGGCCGATGCTTCGTGTTTATTTGCGCATAGTTATTTTCAACTGCGCTGTAATATTACACGCAAATAGCTTAGCAAAGTACTTAGTAATCATCAATACATTTAATGTTGTTGGAGACAAAAAACGCCGCTGTACTTCGATTTAATATGGCGACGTTTCACTTATTTACAGCGGTGTTAATGAGCAACTGTGGCCTAAAACTAAATGGAAAATTTTGTTCTAAACATTGGTCGGTATACGTTTGACCTAGTGGACCTAGCGCTGGACCTAGCGCTTGACCTAGCGCTGGACATAGCGGACCT
>CH002822.1:0-15689 GCA_000149265.1 Ciona savignyi | reverse complement strand
ATTACGGCATTCATATTTAGTGAACAGGTTTAGTGGATTAATTTAAAGCTAATTCTTCGTTTGACCTAATATTTCCAATAGCGGAAGACAGTCTTGCCGTTTGGTCTCAATGGGAACACTTGAGAAAAAATAATTAACGAACAAAAATGATGTATAAGTCACCGTAAGCCAAAACGAAAGTAGACAAATCGGATTAATTTCGGCTAACGATTCTTCTTCTTGGATCAGCGTTAATCAACTAATTCCTCTTTCAAAATTCAAATTAATTATCGCTATTAATATAATCCCCAGGACATGGAAATACGTTTATATTCCAAATCCTATTTCTGTTTCCATTGTCCGTGTGAATTGCGACAGGACAATTTGCAAAACCTCGTTTTCCCTTCGTTTTGTTTCCATAATGTTATACTGTTTAAATGGATTTTGTTATATAATTTTTGCAGCTATCGTAGCACAAAACAGGGTATTCTGGTAGTGTTATTTCTTTAAAATTTGTTTAATGCCTCACACAGTTAACGCTTATAAATGTTGACTTGTTGAAGTGTCTGCGACGATCATTATTCACGAAAAAAACATTTCCGCACGTTAAATTAGATTACGCCAATTCGGCCTCGACCGCTGACAGTGTGGAATTCGAAAGGCCTGTTGGAAGCCACTTGCTAATTGGTTTATAGTTGGGGCACGTGTCTCGTGTTGATTTTGATTGAAAGTGATCGGTGTACTGTTCGGCATAAACAATGCCACTGTAATTTGTTTATCGTATGATCGAATTTCAACGTTATTTTATATCACACGACTGCTTACCGGATGTCCCTGATTACAAGAGTTGGCATGATTGATATTTAACTCCCTAAATTTAATTTAAAATCACACTTGTTTTTTTTAAGTGCCATTGGAATAATATATGATTTAAAGTAAAGTTGATAACACAATACGTCAGCTCTATTTAACTTTCGCAACTATTATTGAATTTTTTTTTTAGGTAATTTGTCGGCTTTGTAAAATTGCGACGGCTCACATATGGCGCAAGTCTGCTCTGCGTAAACAATAAACGCTATATGGCTGTCCGTAATAAGCGTAAAATTACGACTGGGACGTTCAATCTCACCCAGTAAACGACGGAGGCAATAAAAACTGTTTGAACGATAGATTGCATTATATATCGCAACAAAGGGGATAACAATAAATATAAAATAAGGATTTGGTTATTTTGTAAACCTGTCATGTTACATGTTATATATTCTGTAGTTTATATTAACTCAGAATTGATGTGGATATAGGTCGTACTTTAGTGCAATAGACTATTGGCCTTTAAAAATCTTTCCCATAACTCGGAAAATTAAAATTTGGGCAATATCTTGAAACAACGTTCCCGCCAGATGTTTCTAATTCACTTATGTAGTTAACCTTGGTGCGCATTTTTAAACGCACTTTCCCAAAACCTGTGGGACTTGTCAAAATCTGACTGACAAACTTGCTTTTAGGCTAACGTTACTCACTTTTTAAATCCTGTCCTATTTTAGCCACGCATGCATTTAGTTAAAATGAAATCTTTATTTGATGAGAAATAGTTCTGTTTATAATGCAATATAAGTTTTAATCGCTTTAAACATCTGACGTGCTTAAAATTTGTTTTCGACCACAAGGGACGACGTTCACAAATTGGACGCAATATGGGGGCACTGCAAGTGACAAAAACAAGTCGGGTGTAATTACGCGTCAAAAACTCGTTTATCAGCAGCTCTCGCGAGATGATAAAACGAAGAATCTGTGATGAATATTTAATGAGTGCGTCGCGTACTTATCACTGGTCGTCCTCTAATTCCCGAGCGATATCGGCTCAATTACTACTCTGCAATATGCTTACTGTGGACTTTTGTGCTTTTGGATAAAAAGTCTTAAATCACATTTTTTCCAAAAAATAGTTTTTGTTGCAAAACATTCTAAAATTGTGCGATCCTTCCCCTTGTTAATAGTTTGCTTGTTTTGCAACTTAATTCCTTTTTTTCTTCAATATTTTTATTTTTTATATTACAATATTGTTTTTATTAAAGCCCTACAATCGTCGGCGGTGAAACGGAAACATCAAAATTCGGCGCCACAAATCACTGATGGACAAAACTATTAGATTTGCGTCGGTGTATTTTTATGCAGAAAAAAAGTGGAAAGTAAAGTTCATAAATATTTGATCGTACGATCACATGCTTGCCAACTGCTGCGGAAAGTTACGCCAACTTTTGGCACGTCGTTCTCATTGTTTGGGATAATACACAATATTAATAGAACGGTAATCGCCATTGTGACGCCATACATATTTTATGACCGAGTGCAACTGCGACCAACTATTAAGAATGAAATCCTATTTATCCCATATGCCAATTGCCCACTCATGAACCGTGGCACTATGCTGCTAACCAAAGATTGGTATTGTAAAAAATATGTTTTTTTTGCATTGTACCGGAGTCAAATTATTGAAATCCACCATTGCCATCTGTATAACTACGTCAATTGCGTTGGTGGGTATACCTCCACCTTCAAGTTAATTAATATGCGCTGGTAATGCCTATATATCATGTGGAGTATATTGATTAAAGTATTGCGCAATCAGTGTGGGTTAAAACACTTGCAACAATCATTCATAAAGGCAGGAAAACCAAAAAACCACGAAGCCGCTCGAAATTGATTCGATTCTTGAAACAGTTACGGTGAAGTTAAATACATAACTATATTTCCTTGGTATGTCTTGTTTATAATTTAAAACAAATATATTACAGTTCCAATTATTAATTTTGACTTGTCCATTCAAAACCTTAACCTACAGTCTCCTGTTAGCCCGAGTAATCTATGATATCTCTATGGGACCGCGAACGACTGCAAGTTCACATAGGAATTCTCTCGTGTGAAAACTTGGACATTATACTCCTCCAAAGTCTCGGTCACCGCAGCCCTTTCCGGACTAACAGCAGCTCCCTAGCGTTATGCTGAAGTCGTACCGTAAATTTATTCCCAATATCAAAGTCTTCGCGTTTTTACTGAAAACATCCATGTTACCGACTGACATTATTACACACCCAACCTTTGGTCATTACACATGTCAAGTTATAGTTGTTAAATGCCCGATGCCGTAAAGTTATTTAACAACCTATGACATCGATATTACAACGATTAGTACCGGTCATTGTTTTACAATTTAACTTTCTACCAAGGTAATTGAACAAAACATCAACCAATACACAAATAGGGCTCTGCAATTACTTCAGAGCCACGTCACTTTTAATGTTCGAACTTTACCATTCGGCGCCGTCTAGCTTTTTTACGGCGGCGGAATAGGATGTAGCCGTTGTATAGATCCCACGCTAATATTATACACTCTTCGTTCCCGAAGTTTTTTTACAACCCGAATATTGGCTTTTACTTACAGCGCTTTAGCTATTGGAGTCAGCATGGCAAATAGGAAAATTGCGGCCACTTCCTGGGACTGGGTGGCAAAGAATTCTCAAAGAGCATAGTTCGAGTTGTATAAATACTTAAAAGGCATCTCAACGAAAGTGCTCAGCAAAGAACAGACAGGAAACGCGTTAAATTGATATTTTATTGCCTGTCTTTTCCGGAAAGGCGTTATTTGACGCAAAATATGAACAACAACATATATCGTCATACCAGCAGTTTATTTGCTAAAACTAAAATATTTTTTTGTAAAATAAAATAAGTTAAACAAATAATCTAAAACTATTGTATGAATTTATAACACTTACCTATAAAAGTTGTAGAATTTTCGTGTGCAAAACTACAATTTTCTTTAATTCTTCGTGCTTATGTGGATCGTACAAAACTTTAAACCTAACTTTAAGAATATATGCCAATTTTTATTATGATAGGGCTTCAAATTACCACTAAAATACTGAGGATATATATTTCACAGTGGCATGTATTATAAAACATATATCGAAAAAATATTTTTATTTGTCCTACTTCCTCTGTAAATCAATAGTAGAAAGTGTTGAGGTAACGATTGAATGACATAATATCGTTAACACTTCAACTTTCTTACTTATCTCGGCCGAGAAAGCGCCAATTCATTGTCAACAGGCTTCTGCCATCAATATTTAATGCGGAAACTGTTGCAGAGAAAGTTCCCGCGAACTGGATTCGCCTCGAATTGCCACGGCACAGAAAGTGGTTAAATTGGACTTATCTTTTTCACTGCACTCTGATTATATTTCCACACAATATTCTGTTTTGTTTCTTCTTCTGACTGATTTTAAATTTGAGACGGAACTCCGCACCTGTTAGAATTTACAAACTGTTCTACTCTGCGATAGCTCGGTGTACGTCGTCATTTCATTTCTGTGTTTTCATTATCTCGTGGCGATTTTAACACACACTACAAAAGCGTCTTGTAACGTCTACGTCCACCACACAATTAACTTACCGTAAAAGATATAAGAAGTTACTCTAAGGAAATAGCTGTCGTGCGTTGTAGATTAACGTGGTTATCATTCGCACATAGGAAACGAAGTGTCGTTTCGCAAATTACAATGGATGTCAGACTCATGTTGGTAATATTAGCTTCATCAAGAATTTTGTTAATCGTAATTACAATTTTAAAAGTTTTTTGAGTTGGTCGCTGTTTTTTAATATGTACCCTTAATATACGAATACGTATAATAAATCTATTTGTTATCTTTTTTTAAAATACAGCCTATTATGCTAAATATAGATTTCATTTAGTTTGACAGAGCTCGAACGCGATACAATCATTCGTTCCACGACGTCATTGGCGCACATTACCAATGCCCGATATCATCTCAACAAAGTTTGAAAGCAGGAACTTAGTTTAGAAGATGTTAAATTATGCATGAAGCGTCCAGCCCGAGCTCCCTTAATCTCCGCGAATGTACCACCAGTCGACCCTCACTAATCCATCAAGAACTTGTAAAACTCTCCTCAAATCAATTTCGTAAGAATGAAATTAACAGACGAATCCGACTGCAAGAAATTTTAGCTCGTACCGATTACGTTGACATTTACTGACACGACTTTTCTTGTAGGTTTTTTTGATGATGGCCAATAAGTTATGCGAGGTTTTTCTATGTTCAGGATGGCATGTATATAGCCGAACCGTTGAGTGCAGTCCCTGGACTAAAATAATGCTTATAAATAACAAGTAGCCACAGCCCAAGGGGTGTATTTGTGTATAATGTTTAAAGTATCATCCAAGAGGCGAACCTAAATAAAATAATATATGCGGTCTAAGGATCGGCCGCTTATTTCCGCACTTAGTGACACAAGAAAACTTGTGGTTTTGAAGACTACTGCCTGATGCTAGCTTTTAAATTTCTGCCTCAAATTTCCTCATTTTGGACGACGACCACTTAGATCTAGACGAACGGTTTGATGCGCGTGGTTTTGTAGCATCCGATCTTTGTTTTAGAAAATATTTTAAGTTGTGTTATCAAATCTTTCACTGGGGGACTTAATGCACATCAAGCCGCGATGCGGTTACAACGTGTCGAGACAATTGTTTTAAAACTGTTATTAAAAGCTGCACACCATGCTATTTGATTTATAAATATCTCAACCAATCCCCCATCTGCCAGACTGTTTACTGCACAATAGTCATACTCAGCTAATTGGCGTGGTCTTACTTTTTGGTAATTGCAGCAATGAATATCGGTATCACTTTCACAGGAAGTGGACAACCTTTCCGATGTTCGTTTATTCGGTCGAAGCGACAGGACAAATGGATGTTGGAACTGCTGTAACTTAATAACTCTGACATGATACTCTTATTTTACTAGGTATAGTGTATTGCAGCGTATTGTACGAGCTACCATGTATACACATTACCCAATTATACACGAATCGGTAGGTAAACGTGCGTTGTAAGATTGGGTAAAACTACACACCAAATTTTCTACCTTCGAGATGATGTCTAGAAACAATTTTATTGTTACGCAAACAATCTTGGAGTTACTATTAACCCCCCGTTTGTGTCACTTGGAATGTTTTGTTGCTTTAATTTTGTTCTTGCAAGGTTATCGAATGAAATTAGAAATCTTGAATTTGCTGAAGAGTTTCCATTTCTGATGTGCTGCGCTGCCACCGACATATCCTTATTAACGTTGATGCTTCGATTAATTCTGGGCACTGTGAATTAAGGGTGAATGGTTAAACTGTTCCGATCGCGTTATTACCAATCTTACTTTTTCCCGTACCTCCGGTAATTTTACTCGACGAATTTTGACTCACAGGTGTATAAGCTGTTAACCCTAGATGGCAATAAATAGTTAGTGAAGCGGATGTATATATCGGGTGTTTTAAACGACTTTATTAATTGGATCCGTAGAGGACACGCAACATCTTATTGTATGTAAAAAAACGTAGAAATCGGACACGAAAAGGTAAGAAGAACAAAATTTTAGACATTCAGTAACGGTTTATCACGAGTTGACCTAACACCTATACACACAAATGAAATCGGCCAGTCAATTTTAAAACAAATAGTATGTATAGTCATTACGCATAGTGATTGGAAGTTTTTTATATGTAAGTTTATCATATAAAACGTCTTACCCAGGGAATTAACGGTAACAGCCGAATGCCTAATAAGCGACTGTCTGCTTTGTTGTGGATCTAAGTTGGGAATAGTATTAGCCGATCCGTGGAAATCGGGAGTCGAAGTCTGCTGAAGGGTGTGGTTAAGTAAATATAAACATCTAATATTGTGTACCATTTTACCTGATCATTTGATGCTCGATGTCGCCTGTGCGTGGCTCGTACTTGCTTTGTACCGTGCCGCAAGGTGGTGTAGCTGGGCAAAGCTGTTGGAAGCGAGGATCTGCTGTCCAGGTGCTGTCTTTCATAGCGCAGTTTGGATTGATTTGCCGATTTCATCACTGGGTTCCTTTTCCGATCCGAAAATTGTTTGTTGGAACGTGCCACCTTCACACTGTTCACGTATTCTCGGTGGGCATCTTTCAATGCACTGCGAGCACCAGCGGAAAGTTTGGCAAAATTAAATCTCTCAGTCAAGTTCGCGATGTTATTGGCTGTATGAATATATGTAAAATGATTGTTATATTGCAAATGGTGGTAGCTTTAAAGTTCTAACCACACCAACCTACCGTTATGTTTTTCTTCTCGTCTGTCAGATACTGTTGGCCTTGCCTCAAGTAATGTCTCCCTCGTTTTAGAATATTGATGGTTGCGCCACATTCCCCTCGTATTTGCAAGCTCGCTTGTCTTCGGTCTAACTGTGCCTCCTCGGAAACCTTCGATGTCAGTTATACCGTTGCGTTTAGGAAGATAGCAATTATCACTAAGGAATGCCCCAGTCCTGTGGTTTCCTGAATGATCCGTCCCGGACGAATTAGTACCTGACGTAAATCGTCGGTAAAACGGGCTTGTATCTGCAGACATAATGCGTTGTCCTGTCGAACTGAAGTGATGTTTAGGTTTTGTTACACAGTTGTCTAAGACTTCATTACAATTATCAGAAAGTGTTTTGTGATTATCACTCTCATGCTGATCCAGCACTGGTGGCGCTTGATTCATTGAGTTATGTTTTACCGCCGCTCGATGTCGTCGTTGCTTTCTTTCTCGCCAGTCTTCGTACTGACGCTGCAGTTGGACGTGCGAGTACCGTGGCATATAACGCTCCGCATTCTGATTATATTGGATATTTCGTGGGTGTATTTTAACAGGGCGGGCCGGAAATGAGTTGGAAGTATCCCTTTCTTTAATTGTTTGAATTGTACCATGCTGTATTGTGTTTGAAGTCGCACTGTTTTTGACGCGTTCACGCTCTTGTTGCTTCAAAAACTGTTGCATCTAAAATTTTACACTTCAGTTTAATACTTAGTAAAAAATACACTGTACTTAATTTAAATTGTATTACGTGTGGTTTGTGATTGACATAAAAGTCGTTAATTACATGACAGTCGTATATGCAAACAAACCATCTTTTTTTTAACTAATTGTTTGTAATAAACCTGTAGAATATCAAATGAATCACGCCTTCCACTGCGTGAAACTGGTGTTTTGAACATTGATGTTGTTTCTTCTGCTGTGATGGATGCATCTGACCTTGATATGACACGAAAAGGCACCGCTTTACGAACAGACGTCTGAAGGACGTTGTGTTAGCAAATATGGAGTCTAAAAAATAATTAGTACTCACCCGACCAAATGGGTTCGTTAACCCGCAATCCAAACTTTCGCTTGCTTGCTCTTCGAAAGAATTTATTCCAAACGAGACACTTTCAGCAGGGTTCGGATAATACCCCGGCATGTTATCTGGAGAGTCAGCGCAATGTACTTGGTAGGAGCGTTCTGTTGGCGTCATGTGGGGTGACTCCCGTGGTACCACATGGATTTCTAGGTCCAAGTCGAACTTAACTATGAAATATAAAAAAAAATTTAAAGAACTCAATTCATCGCTTTCATTTTATTAAGCGTCTCTTTTTCTTAACGAAATTCCTTTACATCTCTCTTGCCGTTTGTAAATCGAATCTACCTTTTACTATTACATTCAAATTGAATTTCCGGCCGATTTACTATTTAAACTGTCAAATTAGTCAATTTAAAATTGAATAGAGTAATTATTTGATTGTCAATCAATCGCAACTGTAGACCAGTGTTATCAGTTTCACTGTATTGTGTAGCGTTCGATTTGAAAAGATACTACCATGTTCTTGTGTTTCGTAATTGTCCGCTGTTTATTATTGGATCCGTTTGACGCATATTTAACAAAACGCTTATGATACGTGGGCAATTTAATTAGTACACGCAATATCAACACCCGTTTAGAATGGCAGCCAAGTGGGGGATGTGTTGTCGATCCCGATTACATATATTCAAAATCAAAAGTCTCACAGCAAAACCAACCTCTCTGCTTCTTTCCTGCGCTCCCGGCACTTCCGATCTTCTTCATTGCACTTGGTGGAGGTGACGGTAATCCGACAAGATCGTCACCATAACCGAAGTTGTATGA
The DNA here is from genome assembly GCA_000149265.1 of Ciona savignyi. Classification (NCBI taxonomy): domain Eukaryota; kingdom Metazoa; phylum Chordata; class Ascidiacea; order Phlebobranchia; family Cionidae; genus Ciona; species Ciona savignyi. The sequence continues at coordinate 6,694 of CH002822.1, read as the reverse complement.
AGATCTGTTCTCCAATCCTATGCAGTCATCCATTGGATTGGTTGAAATCAAACGTGTATCTGCCATTTTAAACTGGGCTTTGGCGTCTTCGGTGTCAACTCTGTTTGTGTTTATTTTGCTCAATGTTTCAACATTAACCTGTTCTGTGGATGTGTGGCTAAACTTGTCCAAAAATTCTTGGCTGTTATTTGATGGTGATTTTAACGACTCGAAAAGCGAACTTGACGATATGTCGCCATCACCACTGCCATCTGCCGCAAAATTATTAGATTCCAGATTCATTGTCATAGTTGAGTTAGATGATGCCTCGTCTAAAGAGTTTTGGTTATCAACTGTTTCTTGGTTCCCTTTACTTATTTCGTGAGCACTAGTTTGTTGAGAAGAGTCGTCAAAATCTGCAACTAGCACAAATTTTCCGGTGAGGCTTCGGCTGGAGAACGGACGTTCGCAATTTGGACTGGAGTGGCTCGATATTGGTCTGATTGTCAACAATAACTCAGGTATATTGTCGTTGTTGTCACAGACTAGCGAGAGTAAGTCTTCTTCTTTGTTCAAATGTGTACCACCGAACTTGAATGTATTTTTGGATCTGTCTTCACAAGACTGATTGCGTCGTGGTGGACTTTGAATAGTCTCAATTCGAACCGCCCTTTCATAACATTCCTCGCTTTCGTTTCGAGGGCTTGTTATTACAGGCTGCCGTGTTCCAAGTGCGCCGCCCTTTACTCTCCCTGTCACCGTGTCTCGACTAATATTTTTGTGGTTTGGTTTAAAAATACCTGCCGTTGTAAAATATGTGGCGTCCTTTTTATCCTTCGTGTTCCTATCTTTTACCGATTCCAACTTTTGATCCGATGTAACGAATGCTACTTCTTCAGCTTGTTGGGCCTTGTGTGGTTGAAATCCTGCGTTTGTTGCTGGTACCTGGTCCCTCTCTTGTTCTAACAAACTAAGTTTGTATTTTGAGCAACATGTTTCCGAGTACGAGCCGTTGTCTACTTGTACAGATCGTGTCACCTTACCATTGTCTTTCTCCCCCTTGTACGCCCGTTGCGTATTGTCAGTCGCGCGTGCTTTGTTCGGTCTAAGCGACTCAAGGCGGATTTCGCGTATTAAATGCCGAATATCGTTATGTGTTCTGTCATCATTATCTCCCTCCACCTGGTATCCATTACTTACCCCGTTTTCCCAACCAAAGCTTTCTACGTCTTCAGGTTCTTCAGTAAAAACGGTAAGACTTGATGCCTCCTCTTGAAATCTCTCCTCAAATTCAACAGCTTCAAATTTTTTATTACCGCCTGCTGTTACCACAAATTTTCGTGTTTCTGTCCCATCAGAACTAATCGGTGAACTTTCGTCATGCTGAACAAAATCAACTCGTTCGCTGTATGCGGTGGTTAACGACCGGGCTGAAATACAATTTTCTCATTTACAATATCATGGGTAGATAATACTTAGAGAATAATTACAAAAATGCCTTAACACCTTTGGTTTCCCCACATACTAAATTAATAATAAACCACAGCTAAAGGCGAATAACTTTAAAGATAAAAAAACGTTTATTATTAAAAAGTTGAATATATTGTCTTACGGATTTCTGTAATCGCACAAAACGTTAATAACAAAATTCACAACTAGTTAGCAAGAGTTATAGCAATTCACATCCAAAATACCATTTACCGACCTCTTTGCTGCATAAATGAGCACTCGTTGAATGGATATTCGGGAAACGTTGTTTCATCAGAGAAACTAGGTGTACCGAATTGGTGTCCTCTATTATTCATTATTTATGTACCTTTTTACATCAACATTAATTTTATTTAAATAATTAGCTGTTTATAAAATAAAAACATTCATGTTGATCCCTAAAAAGGCTGCCTCTAAATCATTTTTTCATTACTGCTGTAAGTGTTTAAAAACTATATCGATTTGTAGCAAAACTATAGTGAACTAATAACTACAAAGTAAAGTGAGGTCACATAATTTAATGAGTGCACTGTAAGTACCCTTTAGTTATCACATAAGCACTTATATAATTGTTTTTTTTACTGCTACATTCAATTTGTTTGGCCTTTTTTATTATCGTGTACATTAAACACACTTTTATGTGTGGGTAATAGTACACCTTACTTCTCTTAAAGTTTAATTGGAATATTGGTATTTTGATTGACGTAAACATGATAAACAATACTTTAAAATACAAAAAAATGTAACTATACATTAACCCAATATCGGGGGCTATGCCCCGAGGAATATTATAATATACCTGTTTTAAGTGTTTTTTTTTGTTTTTGCGACCATTAGCATTAGCACGCGTTTGTTTATATAAATTCTTTATCCTAGGATAATACGCCCAATTTTGCAAGAATTTATATAAACGAACGCACGACACGCGGGTATTTTGCCTTTTGGAAATCGTATGAAAAAAATGGGTTTTACATTTTTGAAATTTCCTACATTTGCGAAATACCAATTTTATAGTGTTTTAGTTTATAACCGCAGCATAACATCTAACATCATGCTCCAGTGTTTTTATTTTATTGGACGTGAGTCCACTAACAAAATGCATGTGTTAGGAATATAAAACAAATCTAGAAAATATACAATTTGTTTTTTGTCAAGCGTATGACAGGTGTATCGTGTCCGTACCACATCGACCAGAAGAGTTATCGATTCTTTAACGGGTTTTAGCTAACACCAGTAGTCATTTTTTTACAATATCGAATGTGCAATAGTTTTAAGCTGACATCAGGTGGGTTAATGCGTTCTCTTTCAAGCGAAGCGTTGCACGATCCAAAGTGGCTTGCTGGTAGATTGTGTTATTGATCATTGCACTCAGCGGACATCGCGTGTACCCGAAGGATTTTATAGGGGTCTACTACAACTTAATCAAACTGAAGTCTTGCAGTGTACAGTTTGTTGTATATGCTCTGCTAGAAATGTCACACCGCAATAACACGATTATTCACAACAATTCAGTAACTTTTGCATAATTTTTACAAAGCACGTTTATTTAACTTCTGTTTATAATATAATATAACATTTATGTTCCGTACTTTTTTGTAAAATGCTGCAATTTATATGCTAATATCAAATTAAATTTGCTTTCGGCTAGCAATGTTGTGTATTCAACTATGGGTCATTGATCAATTAACTGATGTTAGTCCATTGCGTGTCCTGGAAAGTTTCTCTCTGCGTTTTCAGAAAATTAAAGTCTTAGATCATGCTCGTCCAGTTGACTTAATGTCGATTTTGTTAAAATTTTATAAGCATTGCAATCCTCCCTATAACCGGCATGTTTAATTTAACTTCTGGTTGAAAGAAACTCAATGTGGCATCAGAAAGTAGGGTCTAATAGCATCGTAACCGCAACTTGACCACAACCAGAAAAAAGGCGATCATTACAAGGTATACGCAGAAAATGTAATAACAAAATCACATTACGGAAAAACATTATGATTTTGACCAATTATAAAATATATAAATAACTTTGTATAATTTCGGGAGCAAGTCTAAGAAGAAGCGTTAAGTTGCAAGCATAAACTATTTGATGCCCTAGTCACTAATTCAATAAATGGTTTAATTTCGATGGCAATACATATCGTTTTAATTCGACTGATATATATATAAGTATATATAGAAATAGAAATAATATCATTAGTTAGATACTTTAATTTTAGTATAAATGCATTTGATAGCGGTTTTGTTGATTTGTGCGCCGCGGTCACATGATTTGCTGATAGCTTTGTTCAATAACGCGTCTTGGTTGATTTTTGCGATGCTATTTGAAAGATGGGTTTTAATAAATTGTATAGATTAAACAGTCATTATTTAAAATAACAATATCGTGACGTAAATCTATAAACTTATTGAATGTTTCAAGCTTGGTATAGCAACAGCAAATTGTTTTAATTACTTGTGTGACTAATTATTTCTAAACAACAAAATATTAGCTTGAAGACAAGCGTCTGAACTTAAAAGTTGTAACAGAAATCCTAACGTCTGCACGAGTCAAACTAACAAAGGAAATTGGAAGCACCGAATTGGGACCGAAAGGACACGTAAAGTAAAACACAGAAATATTAATATTGAAGAGAAAACAAGAGATTCCGCACCTTCAGCTAGCATATAACACATTTTGTAGCCGTGCAGCACGGTTTAGCCATTTGCATGTCGCCGACTTGTATTCAATTAATAGTTGGCTAAAACGAAAGGTACCGAGACTGTTCCAACCGTGCATCCATCAAATGGCGATCGATTGGTTTCGCATATGCGCTCGACAGACTTTTTCTACAACATCCACCAGGATATAAATGTGTAATGAGCGCGAGGCTGCCAAACAGAACGGCTAAGCTACATAGGGAAATTAGGCTGGACTTTTTGTACGATAAAGTCCGGTTGCAAATGGACTGAAAAGTCAATATTCTGGTGCCAAGTTCTGTGAGAGTAGCGATGTATTTGCAGCGTATCCGTAGGTTATAACAGTGGTAAAAATAATAGCTTCTTTATCAATAGTGAGTGCCTACTTTGTACGTTTTGAAAACAGCCAAAAAAAATAAAAAGCAAACATTTTTTACCGTATAACTAAAATCGAAAAGTTCAAAGGTGAATGTCATTTTTTGCTTATAAATAAAAGCAATTTAATCGATTGGGCAGGGAATGCTGCAGCAGTCCAGGTGAGAGAAAATACCAAATTGCCCGCTTAATTAGCCTTCAGTTGTTCACAGCGTAACTAATTGCGTTCAACAAAATTTGTTATCGGTTAGTAACGTAGGCCTATACATATTTTATGAGCTATATATTATTAACTATTTTGCAATGTATTAAATGCAGAAAGTGTAAAGGTATTTTCACGATGCTGCTTGGTTTATTGAAGTATGTGATGCTGCTGATATCCTCGATGCGGTCAGTAGGCTCCGTCACGCTGCAACCTGTGGTTATAGGTGAGCATAAACGTGGTGATAGGATCTGTCATTTTTATCTGGCTCAGTTTTGAATCCATTAGGAGCTCGTTGTCAAGACCATTTTTAGTATATAATTTGTTATATGTACCGGTCGCGTTAACAATTAGACAATTTAAAGCATACTTGCGCCTACAATTTAAGGCATACTTGCGCCTACAATTTGCAAGTTTCTAAACATATAGGCTTCGCTATTAATGTTGGCAATGTTCATATTAATTCATACATCGATCCCAATGTTATATGTTATTTCGTAGAAAACCACCGGTAAATATAAAATCCCACTATACCCATGGGAATTTCGACTGCCTTACTGTTACATATGGGATTACGCCTGTTGAATAGGTAGATTAAAAAATTACAGAGATGCGAACGATTGACAGACCTGTAATGATGATGTATTTAATGAGCCACATGGGAAATTATTTGCTGGGTATATTGAACACCATTTCATCTACATTATTAATTCATGTTTAATATGATTTTTACAGTTGGATAATATTGTTACAATGTTATCTTGTAAAAGTGTAACAATATCACACAACTTAGACATTAGTTTATGCCAATAAAAATTTATGACATACACTACTTTTAAACCAGTAAAACATTTAATATAGTTGGGTTGTACCCTTGGTCCCTTATATATTGAATGTTTATGGCTAACTGGTCAAATGTGCTTATCTGACATTACTAGTAAATAGGACAAACTAATAAGGTTAAATAGAGAGTAAAATTTGTGTTATAAAACAGTATCATGGCTATTGTAATTAAGCGGTGACGGTGTTCTGATGAACTTAATTGTTATAGGGAACACTTTTTCCATTTGAGGGTACACCTCCTTTTGTCAGAGAACGACAGTCGCTATCGCCAGTTTACCTGCTATGATAATAAAGTTTGATCCATCCATTCCAATTTACTAAATAAAAAAACGGTAGGTGTCTTGCCAAGGATTCAACCCCGCGAATAAGTTGTCGGATGAATTTTGAATTAAGGCTTATTATTATGATCGGTACTTCTACTTTCGGCCGAACATCCACACCCTTACTAACCTATGATTTCGGCCCCGGGATGAATAAGATTGTCACATCTTTTACTATTCTTTGGTATTTTATTTCAGGTGTTTTATCTGACGAGCGCTTAGACCCTCACATGGTTGACAGCATAATGGCACAAGCGTGGCAAAATGTATTTTCTGACGATATGGCTACAACGGAAGTAACGTTTATGTACAGCTCATCTGAAATTGTGGATATCTACAGCACTTCGGATGTTGTTGGAAAAGGTATCAAGCATATTAATTTATAGTATTAACTAAGGCGGCTTGCAATATGTCACATATCGCGTTAATGAACTAGGCTTAATCTTTATTTTAAATTACCTCATCCTTTCCAGTTTGTCAGATGATGGGTCGCTCCCCTGCCACCATCATCGTTCTTTCAAGATGTGGCTGCACCAGATCTCTACAGTTCCTATCATCAGCGCTAAAAATCCCGATGTTTGAGATTTCTCTTCGCGGTTATTTTGACTGCGGTGTGGTATGCAGAAGGTAGGAACGGGGATTCTCGCATTTACGAGTCGCGCTTAAATTAACCTGAGCTTGACACTGCGGAAATTTGCGTCTTCAGAGCACTCTTTTAATATTTCCGTTTGGGAAACGGGTTAATCGATTTTTTTCTTAGAGATGAGACGTCGATGTTTAACAGTACAAGTGGGAACATTCAACTTACGAATGC
>CH002824.1:3410-28843 GCA_000149265.1 Ciona savignyi | reverse complement strand
TTGCAGCTTGTATAGTTTTTAGATTCGAACCGTCTGCATAGGATTCCAACCGTCTGCAGAGGGAAATCCCCAAAATTAATTTAATTCACAAACGGCTGAATTGCCGACAACGGCCGACAACGGGCGAAAACGGACAACAACGGACGACAACGGACGACAACGGACGACAACGGACGACAACGGACGACAACGGACGACAACGGACGACATCGGACGACTACGGACAAAAACGGACGACGAAAGCGTCTTATCAACACGTCGATCCAGGAAATATCGAGATTTGAATAACATTTTGTGATCCCAGCAAGCTGGGATATGGGGCCGTGGGTTACCGCGTATGGTAGATGAAAAATACATTGTTTATTTGTAATGGGCAAGTCCGGAGTTGCCCCGATAAGCCCGGTTATTGTTCCCATGCTTAAGCTCCCCCTTGCTGTTACCGCCGTAAGGTCGGGTGCTCTGATTCAAGATGTGTGCACCATTGTAAGCGTGTGACCTATTATTAGACATTCCTTTTTCAGATCTTATAATTTGTAATATAATTGGTAATTGAATGGTCTAGTTAACGACACAAACATCATGCCAAAATGTACCTTGAGTTAAACCTTTATATGTTATATAAGCTCATGTAAACCAATCGTTGGCACTACCCACGGTACACATTGGTTTAATGCTAAGAAACTTGTAATTTAACACTTTATGTTAATTTGGGTTATTACCGGTATATATATTTATACATATATATCTTGTGAGTTCTTGATGGTACAGTCTCAAGCGCGAATCCACATTAGAACACTCATGTTGGCGGTTTTACTTGTACTTATTTAGAATACTAACTATGTCGTTTTATACTAACTATGTCGTTTATTGAAACCAAAGCGTTAAGGGTATTACTCTAGCAAGGTATAACATGTCGCCCCGACAACTTAATAAAGGGCTAATAGAGTTGCAATGAAAATTTGTGATTCGTTAGACAACATGGTTTAGATATTCACAAAATAAAATCTTGGCGGACAAATCCAAGAGAATTCCCCCGGGATGTTAAATAATAAAACTGTATTTTTTCTAAAATTTAGTTTTTTAGAATTAGCGCTTGAACGGCTGATCCCATTTAATCAGATTTGGTGAAATGTAAGTGCATTACCCAGTTATCTAATTCTTGGAAGAAATAAAAAAAATGCCTAAAAAAATACCCTAAAAATAGGGCTAGCGTTGAACTACAATCCAACGGTTTGTGTTTACTTATTTGTATTTTCATTGTAACCTGGTGTATTCTAGTATAGTCGATTTTCTATTTAACGCCGTTATTTACAAGCGTTTAAAGTTAACCTTAGGTGAACATCTAGTTTAATTACCTCACCTTCTTCAGGTTACGTGTATAATACCAAGTATTAAGGTCTCCGAAGTGCGATATATTCGTCAGTTGTGCTAACCGCTCGGCCGCAAATGTTTCAACATATCCAACTTGTGCTTATATTTAACGAACCAACTGAAGTAAAGTATATTTCATATTACCAGAATGACTCTATGAAGTTAAGCACGGAAGAGCAGGGCTACAATGGTAATTGGTATCCTAAGTATCCGATCCCCTATCCGACTTGGACCATAATTAGGATGATTGTGCGAACCGATCCAACCGGTACAAACGTCGGGCTTTCGAACTACCCACCCACTTGGGGAATTCTGGCGCGCATGCTGTGTGCATATCCAATTGTGAACGCGCTACATTCTACCAACAAGAATTAAGCAACATCACACCACTAGGAATATTTGAATATCCATCATAATAACAATGCGCTTTTAAGCTGCGATTTGCTTGTTTGTTACCTTTTCCTGCCAGTTTTATTATTAACGATCATGGTGACTTTTTATTCACCCCACATAAATAGAAAACACGTCATTCATCTGCGCTGGCTACATTCGAACTTTGTTGGCTTTCACGAAATTTTCTCGGAAAATGCAAGATACCTACGCACAGAAGTCAATTTTTGCTGAACCGCGTTTCGCAGTACTTGTTGTCCATTTTATAACATGAAATTTTCAAATCAGTGCTTTTTGCATGCTGCGTTGTTTTAATCTTTTATTTTGCATTCGGTTATACATATTATCCTAACTTTAAATGGCCCTTTCAAAATGAACTGAAATTAAAACTCATAATATTATTATGTTTTCTATGGTTTAGGAGGGAATTGGTGTGGAACTATCACATTGGAGCTATATAGTGATTTATGGAAATAAAACTTCATTTTATTTGCTTTCGAATTGTTGCGTTTATCGTAAGTTAGTGGTCCTAGAGTTTAAGACCAAAATCCTATATTCACAAGAAAGTGTCAATCACGTGCGAACCACCACTATGTTAAAACCCATTTTGAGTGCCCGATATATTATTCTGCATCCAGAAACGATCGGGTTCCCTGGCTACCTCATCACCCTTAGTATATCTCGTACAAAGTGTGTAACGTTTGTTTTTGCAAGAAGAAATCGTCGAACTGGTCACTCGCTAGTCGGTTGTGTCCTTGGACAAGGCACGTTTATTGCCTGAAACCAGCGGATTAATGGATCCCACCAAATTGAAGGTACGTGTGAATCATACTCAAGACATTGTAAAAGCTCCGATAACCGAAGGTTGCAAGGTGATCTATAGATTGCCTGTGTGTGTGTCAAACCGTCTTTGACTTTTCCATTAATTGAATTTACTCCGTTTTTTTTTTATGGGTCCCATTTGGAAAAATGGGACACATAGTGTTTTTTTTTCGTCAAATGCTTGACAGGCATTGCATGTCACTCCGACATCTACCAGACAGGAATAATGGAATCGCAATGAAACTTTGTGATTTGTTAGACAACATGGCCGAGATATGCAGAAATCAAAATTTTGGGGAATTCCCATTGGATGTTAAAAACCAAAACGGCCTTTTTTCTAAAATATTAGCTTTTTGGGCCATAGCGCTTGACCGGCTGCTCCAATTTGAATCATATTTGGTGGAATGTAAGTGCATTAGTCACTGATTTACACTTAGAAGATATGAGAAAACTACATAGGAAAATACCCTAAAAATAAGATTTCAAATTATGATTTTTACAAGCATGCCATGTCGCCCCGACATCTACCAAAAGGAATATTGGAATTGAAATGAAAATTTAACATTTGTTAGACAACATGGTCTAGATACGCAGTAGCAAAATTGTGAGTGATAAATCTAGGGGAATTCCCCTGAGACGTTAATATCCAAAACGGTTATTTTTTCTAAAAAAAGCTGTTTGGGCCATAGCATATGTGAAATGCTGGATCGTTAGCCACCCTGTGTCAATTAAAAAAAACATTTACTTAGAATCATTAAAATATTACAATAGAATTACTCAGTCTACTACGAATATCCCCCAAAATAAAATATGCATAACCAATCATAACTGCAATATTATAACTGCAAATGGGGCCAAAAGCGTGCAAATGGGGCCAAAGCACATAATTAAGATGCATCAATACCACGGGTATTAAATGTGCTAAACACTTAAAACCATTACAAATCGATAATAATTTTCAATGCGAACAAAAAAGAGTTGGTGGGGTTTCACCATACGTTGCATGGCCCAACTATATTGTGTGGTTGGTTATTCGTACCTCTATGATTACCAGTCGGACTGGAGAGAGATCACTGTATACGTTTGGTGACGTCATACTTACCCGAAACTCTAATGTTTGTGTTGCCGAATGGTCAACGCGACCGATTGATAAACCGATTCTATTGGAAAAATGATCTTTTTGGTACATTGCATTACATTAATATGGGCGGGTCCACAGTAGCTACCGGGACCAGGAATTTACGCCATGGAAGGCCCATTACTCCAGCGCCCCGGGCTAACATGGATCCGGGATATAGCGGTCAAGTAGGCCCGTGTCCTGAAGGAAGCTGACTAAATGCTTGACCGGGATAGATGCGAGATCATCAGATTTAAAAACTCCAAAATTTCTCCATATGGCCAACTTAGTGTAGAGGAGTCTCGTCTTCTTCTTGGCAGAAGGGACAGGTTGCACATGCCGTGCGCATGAGGATGGATTGGTGCTTAGCCAAATTAGCATGACCAGTGATAATCTGAAGAACAGATCGTAACTGTCTCTGCCGCAGCCGGAGAAGTTCCCTGGACAGGGATAGGCCTTGTCCAAGATACTCCTTCGTCTGACGACAGCTACAGTGTTGTCTTCATTCTTCAGCATGTTTTCGGCTCATCCACGCCTCCAATTCTGTTCTGACAGAGCAGACAGGAATACAGAGGGATGGTTCTGGACCGATGATTGGTGGATTGAATTAGTACTCCAGCACCAGCGATCCATCACCTTCTTCCGTCACTTCAGGTCACTTCGCCGACGTACCCACGGACATGGAACTTCTCAATCGAAAGTTCGGAGTTCTGGAACCCGAGAAGACGAATAAACCGTTCCGGATTTGTTCGAACCTTCGGTTCAGAGACCCAGACAGTGTAGACCCGTTCGTTAAGACGATCTTCGGGTCCTTTTGCTGTGTAGCCAATGTTCTTACCTGGCATTGGTGGTAAACCACGGATAAACCTCCTAAAGGCCGCCAGTGATGCTGCATCCATACAGGTGACCTTCATGGTACCTGTCTTCAGCAGCACAAGCCCTTTGGCCTTTATAAGAGGAAGTATGCCGTCCAACATGGAGTCTGACATAGCACTCTCGATGTAGCGGATATCAGCCTGGATAAGACTTTCCGACCCGCTAGCGGGTAGAACATCAAGTCTAAGGCTGCTGTTTGCCGCATCTGCATATGACGTGGCTCGCTATCGCTGAAGGAAGCTTGGGGTGCCGCAGAGGTTGTAGGGGGTGATTGATTGCTTGCTTTGTCAGGGTTTGCCTCCGGTTTGTCGGCCAACCTCGGTAAGGAGGTGGAGGACAAACCATCATCAGTTGTTTTTGTTGATTTTTGTTGTTCCATGCTATACAATAGGGTTTTTGCCCCCTCTAGGATCCGACTTACGTTCTCGGCACGGCCGAGGCAACAAGGCCAGGCAAAACGCCCTCCCGCAGTTTCGGCTCTCCGTAGGACCCCGACCAGCTTTCAACAACTCCACGCCGACCCTCGTACACAGATGGGGAATCAGCCCACTGAGACTCAGGCCATTGATATGTCTACGAGTGGACTTGATCCTCGCACCCTCGCAAGGGTTTACCCCCTAGTAGCCGAGGCGCTACTCTCGGTACCGCGGTACTCCTAGTGCGCCAACCCCCAAAGTACACCTGCCGTGGGTGGGGTCGAGAAATTCCCCTTTCACATACCATTACAGTAGCTTAACGGTAACCCGAAAGTGGATTGCAGCTTTGTCAGTTCCTCACCTTCGACCTTACCACCATGGGTGACCCTGCCAGGGGTAGAAAATTCCATCCCCGATGGCATTGCTCTTGGGTTCATTGGAAACTCAAACCCCCCTACGACGTTAAGGTGGCAATCCATAGAGAGGAAACCTTTTTGGTACAAAAAAATAATAATAAAATCTTCTTGAAATAGAATGTTCTGGTAGACAAACAGTTCGCTCAACCGATTCATATAAAGATTTCTATATTCAAACGTTCTTTTGTGACGTGCCCATCATGGGTTGGAAACTTAACGCGAAAAGTAAGGTGATTGAGTTCGTCTTTAGCTTTCCCATTAATATCCGCGTGCTTGCGCGTATGATGTCTATATTAGATGCATTATAATGATGGCAGCTACTTACTAAGGGATTATGATAGGTATGCTCAAGATGTACTTTAAAACTTTCTTAAAGACAAAGTGTGTGTTTTAATCCATATTTTAAACCATTGCATTGCAGGTTAGGTTTAATATTTGTATAATTTGAACAAACAATCATGAAATTCATTCTGTTGGTCGTTATCTGTGGTTTAACAATAGCTACATGCGGTAAGCTTTTTAAACAAGGTAATTTTATGATTTTTTAAAGTTTGAATATTTCAGAAATGCTAACTTCACAAAAGGGAAGTTATGATCTATCTCTCGGACAGAAATCCCCGAAGAAAAAGACGATTGTCCCCTACATGATGTGCTTGGATTCTGTACCGATCCTAGTCGACATAACAGTTCGGAACAAAAATCTATCTGTGTTTCACACATACCAGGCGAGAGTAACCGAAATCTTTATACATGGCTTTATACTTCAAATGGAGGGAACTGTAGAGGACGACTGGCAAGAGAATCTCTTTGTGGATTGGATGTTTTACTCAGGTTGGTCGAGTTAAGTTTTATTCGGGATTCGTTTAAGTTCTTTGAGAATATTATGATGAATAGTACCAGTGTTGCATATACCAGTGGGTATACGTTGTTGCTTTAGTAGACGAGTTGGTTTAGTGGACCGCCTTTCAACTGAAAGGTTGCTGGTACGAATCTGGTATCTAGCTGGTAGGCTGTGTCGTTGAGCAAGACACTTAACGGACATTGCCTGAGCCCATCGAATTAATAGGTTCTACTTAATTTAAGGAACAAATGAATCATATACAACACACTAAAATAGCTCCGGTAACCCGACGATGGGCGCGAGGTGATCTGACGATTGGCCCGTGTGTTAACCACCTGGGTTTTCCCATTCACGGGGATAAACATGAATATTCTATCATAAAGCCCAGTTTCGCGTAAAAACGAAGTGGCATTCCATATTTGTAGAACAAATATTGTCCGATCTACCAGTTTAGTTCATAGAATAAATAAATAACTTATTTGGAAGGCCCGGGCACTGTACAAAACAGGAAATATATTTGGATGCCGGAGCTAAGCAAAGCAGTTCGCCAAACTCGAGCTGAAGCCGACATGTCGTGTCGGAACTTCAATGCAACGTTAGTGGACATTGTGGACAAGCAGATGTATGACGCAGTCTATAGTTACGTCAGTGCTACGATGGCCAGTGTTAATGAAGTTTATGCTTATGTTTGGCTAGCGATGAACTACAACATAACGGTTTGTGCTAACTTATATTTGTATTTTATTATAGTTGTATTTCTATATAACGCCGTGATTTACTAGTTTAAATACCTCACCCAGGTTACGTACTGTTTGTTATTATACCAAGTATTAAAGGTCTCCGAGGTGCGATATATTTGTCGGTTGTGCTAACCGCTCGGCCGCACATGTTTCAACATATCCAACTTGTGTTTTAATTTAATTAACCAAACGAAAGTAAAGTATTTTTCCATTTCAATAGACTGGCTCCATGAGCTTGAGCACTGGAGAGCAGGGCTACAAAGGTAGTTGGCATACCAATTATCCGAGCTCCAATCCGACTTGGACCGCAATTGAAATGATTGTGCGAACCGATCCAACCGATAAATACGTCGGCCTTTTGAACCAACCTCCCACTGGTGAAATTTGGTGGCGCATGCTGTGTGCATTACGTTTGTGAACCCGCTACCTTCTACCAACAAGAATTAAGCAACATCCACCACTAGAATATTTGAATATTCATCATAATAACAATGCGCTTTTAAACTGCGATTTGCATTTTTGTTACCTTTTCCTGCCAGTTTTATTTTTAACGATCATGCTGACTTTTTATTCACCCCGCATCTAAATCTACAATAGAAAACTCGTCATCCATCTGCGCTGACTACATTCGAACTTTGTTGGCTTTCACGAAATTTTCCCGGAAATGCAAGATACATACGCACTAAAGTTAACGTTTGCTGAACTGCGTTTCGCAGTACTTGTTATCCATTTTATAACATGAGCTTTTCAAATCAGCGCTTTTTGCATTTGCGTTGTTTTAATCGTTTATTTTGCATTTGGTTATATATTATCCTAACTTTGTGTATTTTAACGTGATTTTTGATTCAAATATTATTTTTGTTATAATGTACATTGCTTAGCCTGTGAATTGAGTGGCGCAATTTATATTACCAATTGTGATGTAATTACTTACAGCCTTTAGTAGATTCAGCTACCGAGACACCAGGCATCTGATAACAATTTAACCCTTTGTAAGTGCACTTGTAAATAAAATACTTCACAAAGTATGGATCATTAACATATCTGGTACATTTAGACATGGTTTATAGGATTCTTATTTATTCATTTTCTTGCTGATATTATGGGGCGTTAAAGCAGCCTGGTCACTGGTTTGTGTCGTTTATAACGGGGCCAAGTTGGAGGAATCTCATTGGTCCATTACATCACGTGGCCTCTGATGACGTCACTTAATGACGTGTTTGTTGCCTTCGTTATCAAGATTATATCGCGATAGAACTATTACGTCATAATTTAACGAAAACAATCGCCACTGTCGTGTATTGTTCGTAAGATTTTTAAATTGCTGAATTCGAACCGTCTGCAGAGGGAAATCCCCATGAATAAATTAATTCACAAACGGCTGAATTGGGTTTTATCAGGAGGTGACGTTTTATTCTATCCGTCAATGCGTCATTTTTCATCCGACAATGTCGTTTCTTGTTTCACCTTGGTTCGTTCGGACGATTCTCGTTTTGCTAATTATTCGTCATAAATATTTGAATATTTCTTTATTGGTAGGACAGGATGTGACGTAATGGCTTAAGACTTGTCGGTGTAACTATTGTGTGCAGTCAAGCGTGCAAATCGGGGTATTATGACCTTATTGTGGACAAAATGGGAATAATTTACCTTTGTTCTTTCCATTCAACACAGATATATCATCAGTTAATTATAACAACAAAACAGGAAAATGGCAAAACGACAATCGTATAATATCGGATGAAAATGGACTGATGGTGTACAAATATAATTAATACGAAACAAAACAACAACAAATCACAACGGGCCACAACAGACGACAACGAACGAAAACGAACGAAAACAGACGACTTCGGACGACAACGAAAGCGTCTTATCAACACGTCGATCCAGGAAATATCGAGATTTGAATAACATTATTTTGTGATGCAAGCAAGCTGGGATATGGGGCCGTGGGTTACCGCGTATGGTAGATAAAAATCGCAAAGTACATTGTTCATTTGTGATGGGCAAGTCCGGAGTTTCCCCGATAAGCCCGGTTAGTTTTCCCAGGCTTGAGCTCCCCTTCGCTATTACCGCCGTAAGGTTAGCTGCTCTGATTCAAGATGTGTGCACCATTGTAAGCGTGTGACCTATTATTAGACATTCCTTCTTCAGATCTTATAAGTTGTAATATAATTGGTAATCGAATGGTTTAGTTAACGACACATCAACATCATGCCAAAATGTACCTTCAGTTAAACCTTTTATATGTTATATAAGCTCATGTAAACCAATCGTTGGCACTACCCACGGTACACATTGGCTGAGAAACTTGTAATTTAACACTTTATGTTAATTTGGGTTATTACCGGTATATATATTTATACATATATATCTTATGAGTTCTTAATGGTACAGTCTCAAGCACGAATCCACATTAGAACACTTATGTTGGCGGTTTTACTTGTACTTATCTAGAATACTAACTATGTCGTTTATTGAAACAAAGGCGTTAAGGTTATTACTCTAGCAAGGTATAACATGTCGCCCCGACAACTAAAAAAGGGGTAATAGGATTGCAATAAAAATTTGTAATTCGTTAGACAACATGGTTTAGATATTCACAAAATAAAATTTTGGCTGACAAATCCAAGAGAATTCCCCCAATTATAAAACAGTATTTGTTTCTAAAATTTAGTTTTTTAGAATTAGCGCTTGAACGGCTGAACTCTTAGAAGAAATAAAAAAAAATGCCTAGAAAAATACCCTAAAAATAGGATTTTATTCTTAAATCATGATTGTGGCAGGCATGTCGCCACAACATCTACAACAAAAATTATGGTATCGCAATAAAAATTGGTCATTTGTTAGACAGCATGGTCTAGATCACCAAGGGGAATTTCCCTGGAACGTTAAAAAGCAAAACGGTATTTTTTTTTAAATTTGGCTTTTGGGGGCATAGCTCTTTAAACAGTTGCTCCAAATCAGATTTGGTAAATGTTTGACCTTAAGCCAGTTTTTTTGCCAATTAAAAGAAAGAAAACGTTTACTTAGGGTAATTTCCTTAAATACGAACATATGCTCCCAAATCATGATTGTCACAGGCTTGGCATGTTCACACGACATCTATAGGGGGTAATGGAAACGCAATAAAGCTTTGTTATTTGTTTAACTACATGCTTTAGACGCAGAAACAAAAGTTTGGAAAATAAATTTTAGGTGATTCCCTTGATACTTTAAAAACCAAAACGGTATTTTTTTTTTAAATATTTTTTTGAGCATAGCGTTAGAAGAGATGCCCAAATTTTAATCAAACTTGGTGAATGTTAGTGCGGTAGCCGATTTACCAATGAGAAACAAATTAATAAAATACATAGTGAAATAACCTAAAATGGAGTTGTTCCTAAATTATGATTATGACAGGCAAGCCATTCGCTCCGACATCTCCAACAAGGTTTTGTCAAATCGGATTACAACTTACAGAATTGTTAGATAACATAACCCAGATATGTAAGAATATAAGGATATGTACTAAACCCTGGGGAATACTCCATAGCCATGAATAAACTAAACCGGGCTGCTTTGGAATTAAGGGTCCCATTTGGAAAAATTGTTTTTTTTTTCGTTTTCTATTCGTTTTTTTTTCTCCAAACGCTTGACAGGCATGGCATGTCGCCTGGACATCTACCAGAAGGAATATTGGAATCGCAATGAAATTTGGTGATGTGTTAGACAAAATGGTCTATATATGCAGAAACCAAAATTTGAGATGAAAAATTTATGGGAATTTCCATAGGACGTCAAAAATAAAAACGGTTATTTTTTTATTTAGCTTTTTGGGCCTTAGCGCTTGAACGGCTGCTCCAATTTAAATCATATTTGGGAAAATGCAAGTGCATTGCATTTGACAAATTCACTGACTTAACACAGAAATGATAAAACTACCCAGGAAAAGAACCCTAAAATGAGATTTTGTTCTCAAATCATGATTTTGACAAGCATGCCAGGTCGTCCGACATCTACCAAAACGAATATTGGAATTGAAATGAAAATTTAACATTTGATTGACAACTTGGTCTAAATATGAAGAAACCAAAATTTTAGGTGATAAATCTAAGGAAATTCCCCGGAGGCGTTAAACACCAAAACGGTATTTTTAAAAAAAAAACTAGCTTTTTTGGGCAAAGCGCTTGAACGGCTGCTCCAATCTGATTCAGATTTGTTGGAATGTAAGTGCATTACCTACTAATTTAACAATTAGAAAAAATAAAAAAATAACTTGGGAAATACCTTAAAAAATAAAATATTGTTCTCAAATGATGATTGTGACAAGCATGGCATCACGCCCCGACATCTACCAGAGGAAATAATGAAATAGTAATAAAACTTTTTTATAGTTTAGACAACATGGTCTAGATACGCAGGAGCAAAATTGCGGGTGATAAATCTAGAAGAATTCCCCGGAGACGTTAAAATCCAAAACGGTTATTTTTCTAAAAAATAGCTTTTCGGGTGATAGCGTTTGAACGGCTGATCTAATTTTGATTAGATTTGGTGGAATGCTATGGATCGTTAATCACCTTGTGTAAAGGAAAAATCATTTATTTAAGGTAACTCCCTTAAAACAAAGATATGTTCCTGAATCATGATTGTGACAGGCATGTGATATTGCACTGACATCTCCAACAAGGATTCGTCAATTTGGAATAAAACTTTAAGAATTGTTAGATAACATGACCCTCAAATGTAACAACAGAACCTTATGTACTAAACCCATGGGGAATTCCCCGAAGCCATCAATTTAAAACATGTGTGATCAAATCTTCGTAAATCTAACACGATTGTGCTTTTTTTAACTACACATGGATAAGAAGTTTGGTTTGATAACTATGGGACCCATGCGTTTATGCTTACAGAAACTAAAATTACATACACAGTGTATAAAATACAAAATGTGGTTAGGAACTCTGTAGCATAAATATATGGCATACAAAAATGTGTTTTACAAATAGTGGTGGTTAAACACGTGGTTGACACTCTCTAGTTTAGCTTCATTTTACTACAGCGCTTGACAAGAGGCTTTAACTTAAAATATATTTGTGTTGAAATGTTCGTTAATCTAACACGAATATTTTATTAACTACACATAGAAATGAAGTTGGGTTTAATAACTATTGGACCCATGCGTTTATGCTTGCAGAAACAACAGTATGGCAGCCCGGTTAAAACTTTTTGGAATGTTGGAAAACATGGACCTGACGTGCACATATCTGACAATAATATTTATGGTGTAATGAACATGAATAACAAGATAGGTTTGTTACTTCAGGGACCCATGCGTTTATGCTTGCAAAAACAAACTACATGCTCAGTGTACAAATTGTGGTTCGGGGTCCCTGCTCTAATAAATATATAGAATATAAAATTTGTTTTAAGAATAGTGGTGGTTAAACACGTGGTTGACACTCTCTAGTTCATTTTTTTGCACTCATATTTAACTCCGATAAAGGTAAACCGCTTGGGAATTATATTACGGAAATTAGTTAAATTATTTTTTTGCACAAGTTTGATTAGCTAAGTTGATGTGATATGTTGCATCAAGAATTCGATTTTCCGTGCAAATATATTTGTAATTTTGTGTAATGTATGTTTTCTTGAATTAATAGTTGTTTCATGCCAGTATTATCGTATTTTGCAATACTTTATCAATGCTATATCATTCTGTCTCGCTGCCGCTTGGGCCCACCGAATATATGTTTGGGGCACATAACGCTGCTGCAGTTCAAACGATTCTCGCAATACTTCAATGCAAACTTACACCGTCGTGGGGTGGTTACTAGTCAATCTTGATCCTATCAGAGTTAGAATGGAATGATTGGACAGTTAATTGGATTTCTTTCCAGCATTTACCTAACCACACTCAATCAATCGAAACTCAAATTCAACGATTATAAAGTCTGACGTATAGGTTTCCAATGACGACCGCCAGGTGCCTTGCTGGGTTTTGATCCCACAACCTTTGACACGAAGGTCTAACCCCATATGACCTAACACTAGGGGACGATACATGTTTACTAAGTTTTCTATTTTCATGGTATTGTTGGGAAAGAATAAATTAGGGATCATATGATATATAAAATAATTAAATGTGTCAACATCATACCCTACGATGCTTACGTAAATTCAACACACTTTTACCCAAAAACTGATCTTTATTAATTTTTAAATAATTCACGTATCGATATCTTATTCCTTTGTATAGTCAGTACATATAAGCCACGTGTTGAACCATAGCTATGTAAACATGTTTCTGCAAGCATAAAGGCATGGGTTCCTGAGGTAACAATCCGATCTTGTTATCCATGTTCATTACACAATATATGTTATTGACAGATATGTGCACGTCAGCTCCATGTTATCCAATATTCGTGAAAGTTTTAATTGCACTGCCTCTTTCCAAGCGATGTAGTGAAATGAAGCTAAATTTCCAAAACAGCCCGATTGAGTTGGTCTGTGCTTCGGGAAATTCCTGGTTATCTTTACAATTTTGAAATATTGTTTTTTTTTCGATGAAAGTGATGTAAAATGCTTTATGTTCGTATCAATGTAAGTCTTGGACGATTTTTGTCGCAGCGTTCGGATAGAAAGAGTATCGTGTTATTCTTGTGTTTCAATTTTCAACGATTGGTATTAAAGAAAACTAACGTTCAAACTGTGGTTGTTATTTAAATCGAATATCCTTACCAGACGTTAACACTTTTAAGTCTATATATAGTGTTCCAAGCCTTACATTTTTACAATGTTGGAAAGATGTTTAGTTGACGTGTCTAAATTTTTCAGGTTGTTATAAAATATCTTGTAATAAAATGGTGATATAGACGGTTTAGAAACGTATCTGTTTGACTCCTCGTCAAATAATAGGAGAGGTAATTTATATTTATTTATAATTATTCTGTTGAATGGGAAACTAAGGGGGTTGGTCAGATCACTTCACCATCGGGGTTTCGTAGTTATTGCAGTGTGTTGTGTATTATTGAGACGTTCCTTCAATTTAGTAGAACCCATTAATCCGCTTGGCTCAGGCTATGTCCAGTAAGTGCCTTGTCCAAGGACACCGCCTACTAGCTAACTAAAAGTTCCAAACCTACAACCCTTCAGTTGAAAGGCGACGCACTGACCCGTCTAGCTAATTGGTCGTAGTATTTTCATTTAGTAAAAATACATTAAAATAATGTTTAATAATTTCGAAATACATGTTTACAGCATTACAATGCTGAGAACAAGTCATTGTCAGATATTTGATCTAAAATTTAAGATAGTTAGGCTGACTTACTTGAGGGTTGAAAAGTTGTTGAACAGCTTAGGATAGGATAGGATAGGATAGGATAGGGATATTTCCATTGTTTATCCCCGTGAATGGGAAAACCCCAGGGGTTATCACACGGGCAATCGTCAGATCATTCTCGCGCCCATGCGTCGGGTTACCGGAGCTATTGCAGTGGTGTTGTATGTGATAGACACGTTCCTTCAATTTGGTAGAACCCATTAATCCGCTGGGGTTCAGGCAATGTCCGTAAAGTGCCTTGCCCAAGGACACAACCGACTAGCTAGCGACCAGTTTCGCACCTGCAACCTTTCGATTGAAAGGCGACGCACTTAACCGCTAGACCATCGGGCCGGACTAGCTTTACGTAAGATGCGACTTTGAACGGATATACGTGAGTCATGAATTCCTAATTTGCTTATGTTGCGCAGACAATCACCCAAAGATTCACGTTAATTTTTTCACTCCCCCATACCTGCACAATGGATCTGTATCAATTGGAACTGAATTATTCGGCTCGGGGTTAGGGATGCACAATATATAGAATTCATTCGAATCTTTACAACCAATTTAATAAGAATAGTTAGGATTCGAAATTAAAAACGTAAAATCACGTCTGCGATCCATAGCGCAAGAACACGCGTGATGCTGATTAATGCAAAGGTAAAAACCGTATTGCATTTCTTCATACCAAAAGCGCTTCTATCGTGCGAAAGTGTCTCCGAACAATTAGCTCGAAAAGGAAGCTCGGAATTGATTCAACTGATTTATTTGCATCATACCGAATAGCGAAAGAGCGAAATATATCCAACCACTACAAAGTAGATTTAAAATTACGGCCTCCTGCTACACATGGTGATATATTATAATGTCATTGTCGGTTGCATTACCAATTAATACAATGTTATTACGCGTGTAAATGCGGCAGAAACACAACACAAATCAATATTAAATTTTATTGCGAACAAAAAAAGGTGGTGGGGTTTCACCATACGTTGCATGACCCAACTATATTGTGTGGTTGGTTATTCGTACCTCTATGGTCACCAGTCGGACTGGAGAGAGATCACTGTTTACGTTTGGTGACGTCATTCTTCGACGAAAATCCAATGTTTGTGTTGCCGAATGGTCAACGCGACCGATTAATAAACCGATTCTATTGGAAATATGATCTTTGTGGGACAAAATAATAATAAAATCTCCCCGATACAGAATGGTCGTGTTAACAAAGAGTTAGCTCAACCGATTCGTATAAAGATTTCTATATTGAAACGTAATTTTCTGACGTGCCCATCATGGGTTGGAAACTTAACTCGAAAAATAAGGTGATTGAGAGTTCGTCTTCAGTTTTCCCGTTAATTGTGCGCATGATAAGTATATTATATGCATTATAGTGATGGCAGTTGCTTACAAAGTGATTGTGATAAGGATGCCCAATACTTATTTTATAACTTTTAATGCAACGTTTCTTTTAATCCATATTTAAAAACATTACATTGCAGGATAGGTTTAATATTTAAATAATTTGAACAAACAATCATGAAATTAATTCTGTTGGTCGTTATCTGTGGTTTAACAATAGCTACATGCGGTAAGCTTTTTAAACAACGTAATTTTATGACTTTTTACACTGAATATTTCAGAAATGCCAACTTCACAAAAGGGAAGTTTTGATCTATCTCTCGGACAGAAATCTCCGAAGAAAAAGACATTTGTCCCCTACATGATGTGCTTGGATTCTGTACCGCTTCTTGTCGACATAACAGTTCGGAACAAAAATCTATCTGTGCTCGACACATACAAGGCGAGTGTGACCGAAATCTTTATACATGGCTTTATACTTCAAATGGAGGGAACTGTAGAGGACGACTGGCAAGAGAATCTCTTTGTGGATTGGACGTTTTACTCAGGTTGGTCGAGTTAAGTTTTCTTCGATTATGCACTTCAAGAATATCATGAGGAATAGTACCAGTGGTTGCATAGTACCAGTGGGTTGATTACACGGAGTTGGTTTAGTGGACCACCTATCAATCGAAAGGTTGCAGATACGAAACTGCTGGCTAGCTAGTCGTTCGTGTCTTTGGGGAAGGCAGTTAACGGACATTGCCTTAAACCAAGCGAATAAATGGGTTCTACCAAATTAGGGGGACGTATCTATCATATACAGCACACTGCAATAGCTCCGGTAACCCGACGTGTCCATGTGTTAACCATCTGATTTTTCCAATTCACGGGGGCAAACATGAATATTCTATCCTAAAGCCGAATTTCGCATTGAAACGACGTGACGTTCCATATTTGTAGAATAAACATTGTACAATCTACCTGTTTAATTCATAGAATAAACAAATAACTTATTTTGAAGGTCCGGGCATTGTACAAAACAGAAAATATATTTGGATGCCGGACCCAAGTAAAAATGTACTTCAAACTCGAGCTGAAGCCGACATGTTGTGTGGGAAATTCAATGCAACGTTAGTGGACATTGTGGACAAGCAGATGTATGACGCAGTCTATAGTTACGTCAGGGCTACGATGGCCAGTGTTAATGAAGTTTATGCTCAAATTTGGCTAGCGATGAACTACAACCCAAAGGTTTGTGTTAACGTATTTGTATTTTCATTGTAACCTGGTGCATTCTATTATAGTCGATTTAATATATAACGCCGTGATTAACCGTAGGTGAACATCTAGTTTAATTACCTCATCTTCGTCAGGTTACGTGTCATTTATCATACCACGTATTATTTATAAGCAATTAATTAATTATTTTTTTAATACTTATTTGCTTTTTTTATTTGGGTTTAGCGGCCACGTCAAATTATACCTAATTTTAATAGTCTATTCCTGTTTTAGACGTGTTCTAACGACTGTCGTTTTGCCGTTTTTTTCCGTTTTCCAAATTTTTACCAAAAGTCCTGCTTCGTGTTTTCATCTCGGAAACAAAAAATAAACTAAACTAAGGTCTCCGAGGTGCGATATATTCGTCGGTTGTGCTAACCGCTCGGCCGCACATGTTTCAACATATCCAACTTGTGTTTTAATTTAATGAATCACGTAAGTAAAGTATATTTCATTTTACCAGACTGACTCCATGTTCTTGAGCACTGGAGAGCAGGGCTACAAAGGTAGTTGGTATCCTAGTCGTCCAGCCTTCAAACCGACTTGGACCGCAATGTGGATGGTGATGCAAGCCGATCCAAGCCGTACTAAGGTTGGCCTTTTGAACGACCTACCCCCTAGTGGAATTTGGACACGCTTGCTGTGTGCATTTTCATTGTGAACCCGCTACATTCTACAAACAAGAATTAAGCAACATCACAGCACTGGAATATTTGACGATCCATCAAAATAACAATGCGCTTTTAAACTGCGATTTACATGTTTGTTACCTTTTCCTGCCAGTTTTATTGTTAACGATCATGGTGACTTTTTATTCACCCCGCTTCTAAATCTAAAATATAAAACACGTCATCCATCTGCGCTGATTACATTCGAACTTTGTTGGCTTTAACGAAATTTTCCCGGAAAATACAAGATACATACGCACTGAAGTTAACGTTTGCTGAACTGCGTTTCGCAGTACTTGTTGTCCATTTTATAACATGAACTTTTCAAATCAGTGCTTTTTGCATGCTGTGTTGTTTTAATCGTTTATTTTGCATTTGTTTATATACTTTGTTCTAACTTTATGTGTTATAACGTGATTTTCGGTTCAAATATTATATTGTTATAATGTACATAGCTTAGCCTGTGAATTGAGTGGCGCAATTCATATTTCCAATTTTGATGTAATTACTTGCAGTTGTTAACAAACTCAGATATTACAACACCAGACATCTGAAAACAATTTAACCATTTGTAAGTGCACTTGTAAATAAAACACTTCACAAAGTATGGTTCATTAACATGGTATATTTAGACATGGTGTATAGGATTCGTTTCGTATTTATTAATTATCTTACTGATATTATGGGGCGGTAAAGCAGTCTGGTCACTGGTTTGTGTTGTTTATTACCTGGCCAAGGTTCGAGGTATCTCATTGATCCATTACAACACGTGACCTCTGCTGACGTCACGCAATGACGTGTTTGTTGGCTACGTTATCAAGATTATATCGCGATAGCAATGTTACGTCATTATATGAAGACAACAATCGCCAATGTTGTGTATTGTTCGTAAGATTTCCAAATCGCTGAATTCGAACCGTCTGCAGAGGGAAATCCCCATGAATAAATTAATTCACAAACGGCTGGGTTTTATCAGGAGGTGACGTTTCATTCTATCCGTCAATGCGTCCGTTTTCATCCGACAATGTCGTTTCACCTTGGTTCGTTGGGACGATTCTTGTTTTGCTAATTATTCGTCATAAATATTTGAATATTTCTTTACTGGAAGGACAGGAAGTGACGTAATCGCTTAAGACTTGTCGGTGTAACTATGGTGTGCAGCAAAGCGTGCAAATCGAGTAAGTATGACGTCATCGTGGACAAAAGGGGAATAATTTACCTTTGTTCTTTCCATTCAACACAGAAATATCATCAGTTAATTATGACAACAAAACAAAAAAAATGGCAAAACGACAATCGTACAATATCGGATGAAAACGGACTGATGGCGTACAAATATAATTAATACGAAACAAAAAACAACAAATCACAACGGGCCACAACAGACGACAACGAACGAAAACAGACGACTTCGGACGACAACGAAAGCGTCTTATCAACACGTCGATCCAGGAAATATCGCGATTTGAATAACATTATTTTGTGATGCAAGCAAGCTGGGATATGGGGCCGTGGGTTACCGCGTATGGTAGATAAAAATCGCAAAGTACATTGTTAATTTGTGATGGACAAGTCCAGAGTTGCCCCAATAAGCACTGACGGTGTTCCCATGCTTAAGCTCCCCTTCGCTTTTTCCACCGTAATGTTGGGTGCTCTGATTCAAGATGTGTGCACCATTGTAAGCATGTGACCTATTATTAGACATTCCTTTTTCAGATCTTATAATTTGTAATATAATTGGTAATCGAATTATCTAGTTAACGACACATCAACATCATGCCAAAATGTACCTTCAGTTAAACCTTTATATGTTATATAAGCTCATGTAAACCAATCGTTGGCACTACCCACGGTACACAATGGTTTAATGCTGAGAAACTTGTAATTTAACACTTTATGTTAATTTGGGTTATTATACCGGTATATATATATATACATATATATCTTGTGAGTTCTTGATGGTACAGTCTCAAGCGCAAATCCACATTAGAACACTCATGTTGGGGGTTTTACTTGTACTTATTTAGAATACTAACTATGTCGTTTATTGAAACAAAGGCGTTAAGGGTATTACTCTAGCAAGGTATAACATGTCGCCCGACAACTAATAAAGGGGTAATAGAATTGCAATAAAAAATTGTGATTCGTTAGACAACATGGTTTAGATATTCACAAAATAAAATTTTGGCTGACGAATCCAAGAGAATTCCCCTGGGACGTTAAATAATAAAACTGTATTTTTTTCTAAAATTTAGTTTTTTAGAATTAGCGCTTGAACGGCTGATCCAATTTTAATCAGATTTGGTGAAATGTAAGTGCATTACCCAGTGATCCAACTCTTGGAAGAAATAAAAAAATTGGTTAGAAAAATACCCTAAAAATAGGATTTTATTATCAAATCATGATTGTGGCAGGTATGTCGCCTCAACATCTTATACAAACAAATTATGGTATCGCAATAAAAATTGTCCATTTGTTTGACAGCATGGTCTAGATCATCAAGGGGAATTTCCCTGGAACGTTAAAAAGCAAAACGGTATTTTTTTCTAAAAATTTGGCTTTTGGGGGCATAGCTCTTTAATCAGTTGCTCCAAATCAGATTTGGTGAATGTTGGACCTTAAGCCACCTTTTTGCCAATTAAAAGAAAGAAAACGTTTACTTAGGGTAATTTCCTTAAAAACGAACATATGCTCCTAAATCATAATGGCACACGACATCTAGAAGGAGTAATGGAAACGCAATAAAGCTTTGTTATTTGTTAGACTACATGCTTTAAATGCAGAAACAAAAGTTTGGAAAATAAATTCTAGGGAATTGATACTTTAAAAACCAAAACAACATGGTCTATATATGCAGAAACCAAAATTTATAATGATAAATTTATTTTTCCTAGGACGTTAAAAATCAAAACGGTTATTTTTTTCATTTAGCTTTTTGGGCCTTAGCGCTTAACCGGCTGCTCCAATTTGAATCATATTTGGGAAAATGCAAGTGCATTGCATTTGACAAAGTCACTGATTTAACACAGAAATGAAAACTTACCTAGGAAAAGAACCCTAAAAATACGATTTTGTTCTCAAATCATGACTTTGACATGGCGGGTCGCCCTACATCTACCAAAACGAATATTGGAAATTCCCCGGAGGCGTTAAACACCAAAACGGTATTTTTTAAAAAAAACTAGCTTTTTTGGGCATAGCGCTTGAACGGCTGCTCCAATCTGATTCAGATTTGTTGAAATGTAAGTGCACTACCTACTAATTTACCAACTACAAAAAAATTACCTTGGGAAATACCTTAAAAAATAAGATTTTGTTCTCAAATGATGATTGTGACAAGCATGACATCACGCCGCGACATCTACCAGAAGGAATATTGAAATAGTAATAAAACTTTTTTTATATTTTATACAACATTTAGGTCTAGATACGCAGAAGCAAAATTGCGGGTGATAAATTTAGGAGAATTCCCCGGAGACGTTAAAATCCAAAACGGTTATTTTCTAAAAAAATAGCTTTTCGGGTCATACCGTTTGAACGGCTGATCTAATTTTGATTAGATTTGGTGGAATGCTGGATCGTTAATCACATTGTGTAAGAGAAAAAAACATTTACTTAGGGTAACTCCCTTAAAAACAAAGATATGTTCCTAAATCATGATTGTGACAGGCATGTGACATTGCACTGACATCTTCAACAAGGATTCGTCAAATTGGATTAAAACTTTAAGAATTGTTAGATAACATGACCCTTAAATGTAAAAACAGAACCTTATGTAGTAAACCCATGGGGAATTCCCCGAAGCCATTAAACACTAAATCGGGCTGTTTTAGGAATTTAGCTTTTTCAATACAGCTCTTAAAAAAGCTTTAATTTAAAGCATTTGTGATGAAATCTTTGTAAATCTAACACGATTGTGCTTTTTTTTAACTATACACATGGAGAAGAAGTTTGGTTTGATAACTATGGGACCCATGCGTTTATGCTTACAGAAACTAAAACTTCCCAATTTGCTTATGTTGCGCAGACAATCACCCAAAGCCTTCGCTCCATCATTATCGAGGTTACATTGAATGATCTGCAAGACCATCTGAAATGAAAGTAAACTTGGTTGTAACATAAAGATTTAACGAAGTAGTGAATTTGGTTAGCTCAGTTGGTGAAAAGATTCACGTTTATTTTTTCACTCCCCCATACCTACACAATGGATCTGTATCAATTGGAACTGAATTATTCGGCTCGGGGTTAGGGATGCATAATATAGAATTCATTTAAATCTTTACAAGCAATTTAATACGAATAGTTAGGATTCGAAATTAAAAACTTAAAATCAGGTCTTCGATCCATCGCGCAAGAACACGCGTGATGCTGATTATGCAAACGTAAAAACCGTATTGCGTTTCTCTATACCGAAAGCGCTTCTATCGTGCGAAAGTGTCTCCGAACAATTAGCTCGAAAAAGAGGTAGCTCGGAATTGATTCAACTGATTTATTTGCATCATACCGAATAACGAAACAGCGAAATATATCCAACCACTACAAAGTAGATTTAAAAACACGGCCTCCTGCTACACAGGTTGATATATTATAATGTTATTGTCGGTTGCATTAACAATCAATACACTGTTAAACACGCGTGTAAATGCGGCAGAAACACAACACAAATCAATAACAAAATTTTATTGCGAACAAAAAAGAAGAGTTGGTGGGGTTTCACCATACGTTGCATGACCCAACTATATTGTGCGGTTGGTTATACGTACCTCTATGGTCACCAGTCGGACTGGAGAGAGATCACTGTTTACGTTTGGTGACGTCATTCTTCGACGAAAATCCAATGTTTGTGTTGCCGAATGGTCAACGCGACCGATTGATAAACCGATTCTATTGGAAAAACGATATTTTTGGTACATTCCATTACATTAATATGGGCGGGTCCATACAGTAGTTACCGGGACCAGGAATTTAGGCCATGGAAGGATCCAATCTGAAGAGAGCGATGCTTCTTGAGGATTCGATGAAACCGTGCCATTGCTGGCAAGGTGTTCACCTCTTCACACAATTTGCGCCAAGACGCCCGTTTTCTGGAGCGAATGACATTTGTGTAAGCTCAGGTGCTTGCCTTGGACTCATCCCATGCGGCAGAAGTCCTAAGCTTAAGAGCTTTCCGGTGGGAGCGTATTGCACAGCGACGCAGAAGTGTGAGTTCTGCGCACCACCAGGAAGGAGTGTCAATTGATATTTTTTGATCAGGTGACACGATTTCTCATATGATAAGGTAATGGCTGTTTCAACAGTTTTCGCCAGCATGTCGACCTCCTTAGCAGTTTTTGGAGGTGCAGCTGGAATTGCCTCACACAGAAGAGTAAGTTCTTGCAAGTAGAGCATCCAGTCAGTTTTGCGAACATTCCTGTGATGCGATGGAGTGGTCTTACAAAGGTTGTTCACCCTAAAAGTTATCAATTGGTGGTCGGACAAAGAGGCTTCTTTGCTGACCTTCCAGTCTGACACCTTTGAAAGCAGATTGGCAGAGCAGAGAGTGAGATCGAGAACCTCAGCTCTGTTTCTGGTGACAAAGGTCGGAGAGTTGCCAGTATTGCATACTGACAGCCTTGTGCTCATTAAATACTCCATAAGGGCATGCCCCCGACTATTGGAGTCAGTGTTTCCCCAGTAGTAATGGTGAGCGTTTGCATCTGTTCCGATGAGCAGACGAAGGTTAGATTGTTCACAATGGGTGACAAGTTCTCGCATTTTGTGCGGCGGTGGTTCTGTGGGGTCATCACCAGCCATGTAAACAGAACAGAAAACAACAGGGTTTTTGCTGTTAGTGTTGTCTGCAATTGCAGCACAAGCCCTTTGGCCTTTATAAGAGGAAGTGTACCGTCCAACATGGAGTCTGCCATAGCACTCTCGATGTAGCGGATATCAGCCTGGACAAGACTTTCTGACCCGCTAGCGGGTAGAACATCAAGTCTAAGGCTGCTGTTTGCCGCATCTACAAATGACGTGGCTCGCTATTGTTGCACGAAGCTTGGGGTGTCGCAGAGGTTGTAGGGGGTGACGCCGCAGAGCATTGAATGCTCGCTTTGTCTGGGTTTGCCTCCGGTTTGTCGGCCAACCTCGGTAAGGAGGTGGAGGACAAACCATCATCAGTTGTTTTGATGGGGAATCAACCCACTAAGAGGCGCTCAGGCCATTGATATGTCTACGACTGGACTTGATCCTCGCACCCTCGCAAGGGTTTACCCCCTAGTAGCCGAGGCGCTACTCTCGGTACCGCGGTGCTCCTAGTGCGCCAACCCCCAAAGTACCGTGTTGGAGTTACACCACTTATCTAAAGTGGCATAATCCTCAAGCACCAGGTGGCCTTTGCAGTTCGGAAGCCGCATAAACTGGCCAGGGCTAGAACCAGGTTATCCCTGCCGTGGGTGGGGTCGAGAAATTCCCCTTTCACATACCATTACACATACATTCCTCATCTTCGACCTTACCACCATGGGTGACCCTGCCAGGGGTAGAAAAGTCCACCCCCGATGGCATTGCTTTTGGGTTCATTGGAAACTCAAATCCCCTACCACGTTAAGGTGGCAATCCATAGAGAGGATATCTTTTTGGTACAAAAAAATAATAATAAACTCTCCCCGAAATAGAATGTTCTGGTAGACAAACAGTTAGCTGAACAGATTCATATAAAGATTTCTATATTGAAACGTTCTTTTGTGACGTGCTTATCATGGGTTGGAAACTTAACGCGAAAAGTAAGGACAAAGTTCGTCTTTAGCTTTGCAGTTAATATCCGGGTACTTAATTGTGCGTATGATGTCTATATTAGATGCATTATAATAATGGCAGCTACTTACTAAGGGATTATGATAGGTATGCTCAAGATGTATTTTAAAACTTTCTTAAAGACGAAGTGTGTGTTTTCACCCGATTCGTTACGGATTAGCCCATAGTATGGGACATGGTTTGGTATGATTAGCGCATAGTATGCAGCCATGGTCGTATTTTCATACCACATGGTACGGCGATTAAGCATATTATGGTTGATCGCCATATTTTGTAAAATCATCGCAATGGTTACGCATGACTTATTTTCAGATTAAACGGTGTGTGGTAGCGTACGTTGGTGTAGCCTGAAAAGCTTCGGAGGATTAGTTAGAATTACATTTTAGCATGTTTAATTGGGCAGTTACCGTTATTTTAGTGTGGTACATATTAAACTACCAAAACTACAGGTATTAGTAAAATGTTAAGCGACCGGTTAAGGTTGCCGGCTAATACTGTGGCCGAAGATGTCTGTGACTGTGACAACATCGTGGAAGTCGTTTGCTGCTACTAGGTAAGATTGTGTGCTGACATTATAGCATCACTAGGCTAGTTTTGTGTAGACACTAAACTGAGTGTTGTATGGCAATATTGGGTAAGGTTGTAGGGCAATACTGGGTGAGGTGTCTCAATACTGGGTAAGGTTGTACGGCAACACTAGGTAATGTTATGTGGCAATACTAAGTGAGGTTGTATCCTAATCTGTCTGATGTTTCCGGCAATACTGGGAAAGATTGTGTGCCAATAGTGGGTAAGGTTGTGCGGCAATACTGGGTCCCGTATGGAAAGTACGTCAATTTTCGCCGAGATCTCGAGTGTGCACACGCCAAATATTTAAGTGTGCCGTGTGCAAACGTCCAAGAGTGCACACTTCAAGTGTGCACAAAATCTCCTTTTTATTACTATTTTGTAAAAATCTTAAACAAACATATTATTCTATCCTAAATCTATCGTATCCATCAGCTAACATATCTATCTACGTTACAAAAAACGTACTGACAGTAAATTACCCGAGGA